>JAFVLL020003496.1:0-29341 GCA_021397915.2 Tor tambroides | reverse complement strand
AAAAAAAAAATGCTAAATACATTCATGAAGCAGTGTTATATCTTTTAAAAGTGACAGTATAATGTTGTAAAAGATTACTGTTTCAAATAAATTACGGTCTTTTCAACTAGAGTAGAGTGATGGCTGCTAAAATTACATTTTTAAATATTATATTACATTTCAAAACAGCTATTTTAAATTAGAGTAATATTTCATAATTCTGCAGATGTTACTGTATTTTTAATCAAATAAATTCAGCATTAGAAAGAGAGTTTCAGAATTGTACTGGTAGTTTATATATAGGTCAAACAGATTACTGGTCATATCTGTAATGTTTTTCATTGGTTATGACTTAGATTCAGTTTGGTTTATGGAATTAAGATCAATAGTTAGATTACTACTACACATGTATAGCTAATGAAGTTTATTTAAATAACATATTTCAATAGTGACTCTATTGATTGTAATGTTTAGGCTATGTTCAAAAATGGTAACTTCTGTAAAGGAAAGTGTAAAAAAAAAAAAAAGATAACTGCCTGCAGTTTGTATGAATTTATGTTGTTTGTCTAATTTCTTTAGTTACTCTAAATGGCTGCGAGGAAGTCTGGATCAGATATCCACAACAACGGTGAGTCAATCATTTGTCCTGTTTGTTTTGTTGAAAATAAAAATACAGCATGAATAAATGACTCATTTTAGAATATTTTTTTTCCATGTTCTTCTTTTACTTCACTCGATGTTCAAGGACCCGTCAGCTACCTTGATGATGTTCCTTTCAAGCTAAATGAGAAGTTCCGCTGTCCCTCAAAAGTGGGTCTTCCCATTGGCTTCTGTTTGTCTGATTGTAATGCCATACTTTCGGATCTGCAAGTAAGTCAAATTTCCCTTTAACTTTCCCTTATACAAATGTTTTTGTCAGAAATAATTAACGCTTTGCTTTATTCTTCAGTATGACTTTAGTCTAGAGAGGCGGAGCGTTCAGTGGGGGGAAGAACTTGCCAAAGCGCGAGCTGCTGAGGCTCGAGCAGCGGAAGCCGCCCGGACGGACACTGAAAATGAAAGGCAGGCTGCTGCTCAGGATGCAGATGTCGGATTGGTTGGGGGGAAGAAAGCGCGCCCCTCTGATGAACAGGACGTTGTCCCACCAGCATTGAACCCAGTTTTAGCTGGCTTACGGCATAACGCAATCCTCATGCCTCTTCCAGCCCCATCTTTTGGACCGACACGACCAGCACCTAGCAACCCTGCTCCACAGAGTCTGAACTTAGCTGACTTTGAGCGAGAGGAGGACCCTTTTGACAAACTTGAGCTTAAAACACTGGACGACAAAGAGGAGTTGCGGAATATTCTGCAGAGCCAACCGCAGTCATCCATTTCGCCGCCTCAGCTTCCTCCAGCAGAACATCGCCCCACTTCTCCCAGTAATACGCCTCCTATTCAGGCCAAAGCAGGAATCTTTCATAAACCCAATGGACTGGTTGGACTGCTGGACTTAGACCGGGGTGGGGTTGTGGGGACCCCCCGTGGACAGATTGATGCCGACCGCCCATGTAACATTCGCTCACTGACTTTCCCCAAGCTTTCAGACCCAGGAGACTCCCCCTCAGAACCGCCTCTTAGTGTTTACCCAGCAGCCCAACCACGCAGCCTATCCAACGGCACGCCACCATCCCTGCAGAGAACAGCGTCAAATACGAACACAACACTCCCGCAAGAGCAACCTGTCTTCCCTCAGAATGGAACACAGAAGCAGGTATCGTAACATGGGCAGAAACATTTGCCTGTCAGGGCTATTTGTTTGTATGTAAAATAGGTAATGCAGACTCCTTGGAAAAATGTGTCTGTGGTGACATTTTTTGCAAAATTATATTGCGTAGCTTCTCGTGTGTTTTGCGACAGTTTCAGAGTGAAATGTTCAGTGAGTAGCGCTAAAAGCCTGTATTCCAAAACAGATTAATGTGAATTTGACAACATTTTATGATGTTGGTTGTTGTATTCCATCAATTTGGAAACTAAATATCCAGTGAGTGGCACCAAAAGGTTAATGCTAATTACTTGAAAATAATATACACTTTATCACCTACACTAAACCTTACCGATAGATTATCAAAAGCAAATGTGAGGTATAAAGAGATTTGCTGAAGCAATCATGGCGTTTTAGCTTGATTTAAAGTGCCCCTATTATGCCATTTTTAAGGTTGCTAATATTGTTTTATGAGTCTCCTAAAACAGGTTTACATGCATCCCAGGTCAAACAACAGTTTAGTTTTCTCAGAAAATAGCTTTAATTTTACCTCATTTCTAAATGATTCCTAAACAACTCGTGCGAAGCAGTTCAAAGAATCAGTCTCTCTAAACCTCGCCTTTCCGTGAGCACTCCCTGCTGTGATTGGTCAGATGGCACAGTCCTTTGTGATTGGTCTACCGCGTACAGCGTGAATGAGAGCCATGGGCGGACATTATGCAAATGTGTTACTTCGTGATGTACAGCCGTAACAGAATAAGATTCGAATTCCTAACGACTTGTTTAGGTGATTGCGAGCCGACTCTTTTTTTTTTTTTTTTTTGATAGACAATAACATTACATATCGTGCACTTTTGGCTTCACAACTTTGCAGAAAGTTTGTTCACATACTGCTACATGACACACTGCATGAAAGGTAATATTCGAAAAGGCATAGTAGGGGCACTTTAAGCCTTTGAGCTGTTTACTTAAGACTTGTGTTTGATGAGACTCGTTCCACATCACAACTGCAATGCTGTACCAGGGGAGCTACAGAGCAAGTTTACTACATCAGAAAAGCCATACATATGGAGCTGTTTATGTGGCACATACATCAAAAATGACAAACTATGCACTATGGAAGAAGTGTTTTAAGATCATAACATAGTATTATGCAAGTAATCACATGAACACATAAGTCTTTATTAATCAGTGATCTGCCGCGTAATCATAATTTGTGTGAAAAGGAATAAAAGTTGTTGGTGTTTTACTGGTACTAGTGGTCATTTGAGTTGGAAACTGCAATGAATATGTATAGGAACATTTTTGGAGATTTGCAAAAATGTAGATAGAGGCATGTTTTTCCAATGAGCCTGGGTTGAAAATATTTAACTGATTTTCTCCATAACATCTTTGCAGTCAAACCAGGTCACAGCGATTAACCATCCACCTGCTGCCACGATCCTACACAGCCTCTCTCCCAGCGAACGACAGTGTGTGGAGACTATTGTGGGCATGGGTTATTCATATGAGGGTGTTCTCAAAGCCATGCAGAGACAAGGACAGAATGTGGAACAAGTCAGTTTTTAGCCTTAGTATTCTTAGTGCAAGTCTGTGATACTGTTGTTTATATGAACAGGACTGTTTATGCCATTTGTCTCATTCATAGGTGCTGGAATACCTGTTTACTCACAGTCGACTGTGCGATCGAGGTTTCGATGCGACTGCTGTGGAGGAGTGCTTGGAGATGTACCAGGGTTCAGAGGAAAAGGTGGGTGAATTCTGGCAGCCACAAATACACACGCAGCCTAGATTACAATCTACTGTCTAATTAGAATATACAGTTGCATGTGTACTTGATATCGGAATTGCAAATGCTTGTCTTGACGTACTGTATTTGAATAGAAAAACGTTCTTTTTTTGTTTTCTGCATTACATTTTCCGCGCAATTAAAAGTCATACATGTTTGAAAACAATTTTTGTACTTATGCAACTTTCTCTGTCCTCAGGCTTTGGAGTTTCTTCAGCTGATGTCTCGGTTTGGGGAAATGGGCTTTGAGAGGGACACTATTAAAGAGGTACTGCTCGTGCACAATAACGACCAGGACAAGGCGCTAGAGGATCTGATGGCCCGAGCGACTGCGAGCTGAGCCCCGAGAGTCTCCCCTCCTCGAGCCAGCCCTCCTTTGGCCCTCAGAGGGGTCCTGGCTGTGGAAGGATGGGATTCTCTTATCTCTAAGACAAGACGACTGATTTTGTACCCTAATAAAGATATACCTCTTGGGGTAGGGATTGACGGCACCACCCAACAGTGCATTCATCCCTCCTCAGCTGTATGTCTGTTAAGTGATCTTAAAATGGTGATGAGTGGGAGGAGCCGAATCCTCCTCCGAGAATCGGCATTGGCTAGTGTCTCTATTGCCATGGTGACAGGCTAGAATGGGCGGTGCTGGAGAAACAGAACCGAGCAGAGCCCCACTGACAGAATAGTGACACTCGAAGCTATTATGCTGCCATCTCCCGCTGCTGGACGCAGGCTTTCGAAACTGAAACCTGAACTCTCATAAACAACCCATGGCAGAACAGAGACCCCACAGAAGTGCCCTCTCTCTATTCTGTCTCTGCTGTTTGTTTGTTCATACATTGTTTATATATTCGACAGGCGGAAACACTTTATCTTTCTTCATTTGTCCTTTTTTGAGATTGTGTTTCTTTGCTCTTTGATTAGGAACTGCTTTAACAGAACTAATCATCATTATGTAAGTTCACAGAAAAAAAAATATATACTGCAGTAAACTTTTGCCCAGTTGGCTTTTGCACTGGAATGAACACATTTGGCAAGAAAAATTGGCAAGTTCGGCTGGAGCTGCAAAATTTAAACGATGCCGCCACATTTTCAAAAATTGACATGCAAATACTGCACAGGCACACTGAATCACAGATATTAATATAAGCATATTTAAAGATCTGTATAGATACACTGTCGGTTTCCATCTGTAATAAAGAAATTGAGAAAATTAACACAGTAATGAGGTTAACACATTTATATGAGGTTTATTTTGAAATCTGCTGAGAAAGCTAAAGACTGTATAGCTGCGTGGATTTCTCAAAAGTTTGGGGGCAAAATTATTTTTTGGAAATTGTCTTCTGTTCAGCAAGGATGCATTTTAATTGATTATAAGTGACAGTTAAAATTTTTATAATATTAGAAAAGATTTCTATTTTAAATAAATGCGTCAAAAGAATCCTAAAAACGTGTCACTGTTTCCACAAAAATATTAAACAGCAGCTGTTTTAAACATTGATAATTATTAAAGATGTTTCTTGAGCAGTAAATCAGCAGATTAGAATGATTTCTAAAGGATCATATGACACTGAAGACTGGAGCAATGATGCTGAAAATTCAGCTTTGCCATCACAAAAATAAATTACGTCTTAATATATATTAAACTCGAAAACAGTTCTATTAATTCTATTAATTGTAATATTTCACAATGTTACAGTTTTTACTGTATTTTGATCAAATAAATGCAACCTTGGTGAGCGTAAGAGATTTCTTTTTAGAAATCATTAATAAATTGTACTAACCCCAAACCTTTGAACGGTAGTGTTCATGATAGTTGTGCAATAGAATGATCTGAAGACGAGACTGTGAATGCTTGTGGCACATTAGAAACTATTTGAATGGCCTTTTAGAGCTTTGGTCACCAGAGGAAACCTGTATGTCAGTTCAAATATCTCCACATTACCTCATGGGATTGACCAATTTGCTCAGTACAAGAGAGACTGGCTCCCTCCTCAGAGGTACGCAGGAAAATGAGCAGAACTCTGCAGTATAAGAAATTTACTTATGTAACAAATTAATATAACAAATTAACTTCAGTAGGTCCAATGTCTAACCTCATACTTTCTGTTACTGACTTTTGACCTTTGATTATCCAGGCCAGGTCATATTCAACCTCAAAAAACTAATAATTTTTTTTTTTTTTAATTGTCATATATATAACTTTTGGGTGAGTTTTCATCATACCAACGCTTTTAGGTTGAGGTGTAGATTTTTTTTAATGCCCCATTTGACAGCGGCCTTTAGGTATAATGCAATACTAAAAACCTTAATTAAGCCCTATTAAGCACTTTCCTCTGAGATGGGATAAATGACAAGAATCACAAATGACAAGAGATGTCCATTGGCCCAGGGAGCACATGTAGGTTACTGGGTAGCTCATCTGGCCATTCATAAATAAATGTTTCATTATTTATCAGCCAGACGTGCATTATTATTTTGCTCTTTATTTTTTGTTTTCTTAACAGAACAGCCTCTTAAGCTCACTTTCCATGTGCAATATAACTTCAACAGTGTTGTCAAAATAATCTCATTTAAACTGTAATGAGTCCTTGATGCGAGTGGATCTCATGTAGATGTTTGGAAATCAATGTCTCCCTGAAATCAAAAGAAAAAAACAAGGAATTAAATTAGCATAAAAATGATTTGAAGTTATCTTTTATATATATATATATATATATATATATATATACATATAGTACAGTTTGTTATGGTGAAAAGAAATCATAATTATATACATATAATTCATATTATATAAAAACATCAAAAATAGAGAGAAATTAATTTTTATGTCTAATTGCCATGAAAAATGTCACAATGAAAAACCAACAACAAAAGTAATGGTCCTAAAATTGTCTTGATGAAAAATCTATAATTTTTTTTTCTTTTGGTTTCGAGATGCAATATGACCCGCATATGTTCTTGACAGATGATAAGAGGTTCACCTGTCCTATCCCGTAAAGGACTAATTATTCAAAAGAGGTAAGATGGTGTACAGGGTTCTTGCTCATCTATTTTTTTGTAACAGCTTCTCTCAGTCTTGACTGAACAGACTACTAAAGGCTGAAAAGAATACAGCAAACACACTGCTGGCTATATCACAAAGAGCATTTTGCCTGAGGCGAGTTAACGCTCAAACGCAGATCTATTCTAAGTGTAAATGGAGAAATGTCCTGATGTATGGCTAGAGAACCTGATGGACAGGTAGAGCAAATGGGCGGGCCTAATGACACAGAGATCCATAGCTCTTAAATGTGATTTAAAATGTTTAGTCGTCTTTCAAATTATTTCAGACTTAAATATGATTAAACTTATTCTTTTCAAAGAGTGTGGCTGTCACTGATGTTGATGATGTACAGATTTTGTCCAGGAGCAGCAAAAAAGGTCCACCTGAATTGGAAGTGACTCTTGCTGGTCGCCACCATGGTGAAACTTCCAGTGGAACAGAAGGTCAGCAGCAATAAAGAGCACAGGTTAAAGGAAATTCACACAATGCATGTTGAATGAGGTTGTTAAACGGCGTATTGTGTGTCAAACAAAATAAACCTTTGTGCGTCAGCAGATGGCATTGTTGAAACTGTGGCAACATTTTCATTTAGTGAAAAGTCATCATTTTTCCCACTTGTTCAGATATTAACCAATACTATAATCAGAGAGGAGGAAATAATAACCAATTAAAAACATCTCATTCAGCTAATTTCTACAGTTTTCCTAAATATGTATATATATATATATATATATATATATACATATATACATATGTATATATGTGTGTGTGTGTGTGTGTATATATATATATATATATATATATAATTTTATTTAATAATTATTAAATTGTCTCTTCAAAACTTATTTTAAGAATTTATGCATAAATTATTTTGCCTTTTTAATTTCTTTCTGTCTGTGTGTTTGTAGCAAGTAAGTTATACAGGTCGAAAATAGAAATATTACAATACAGTCTAAATAGCTATAATCTAATAAACAAATTTCTACTAAGATTAAATAAAATCCTTTAATGTATACATTGTCATTGACTTAAGGTTGATTTGTTTGTTTTTCAAATTAAACACGTTGAATTTAAGTTTCATGACCACGCTGTGTAATATTTATTTAAATGATTACAATTATTAAAAAGTCAGCCAATTATAATTACAATCAGGAGAAATTGTGCATTATAAATGCCATAACGTATTTTATGGATTTTTAAAAGACATCAAATTTTAAGAATGAATACAGCAGCACAAATCATTAAAGAATCGCGAGCCATAGAACGTGAGAAGGTCGTGTGCGCGCACGCAAGCAACACGCACGCGTACGTTTGACCTTGTTTTTGTTGATGTTTGACTGGATTGCGGCTGCGCGCGGCGCTGTACGTTGTCGGATGACGCGTTTTGTCAGGAGAACGACAGACAGAGAGAGAGAGAGAAGGAGAAAGAAGATAGGTGAAAAGTGAGCTCGGTGCAGGGGAGGGGCAGCAGTACCCTTGTAGCTCCTCCACACAAACGAAAACCAAACAAGCCTGCCCTAAAAACGACCCAAATCACACGGATCGGTGATCGGACACTGCAACGGAATCGGACGGTTATTCGATTCAGAACCGTCCGACTCGACTCGGTTGGATTCGATTAGTCGCGCCGCTCCACTAGCCCAGAGGCCGCCGAAATAACCCCATCGCCATTATATGATCCACTTCCCAGCGTCGCTGCTGCCCTCCATGTGGGTGAGGGACCTGTGCGTGTCGGGCTATGGCGAGAAAAACAGTTAGCAGGAAAAGGAAAGCAGAGGAGCCCAAGGAACAACAGGTAAACAACAAATCTCTCTATACCTAACGTTAACAAAAACATCTTGCAGCCATATGCTAACCTCTCGTGTTATATGAAACAACATCCATGAATCAAAGGAAACAGAAGCACAAGCTCGAAATGTGACAGTTTCCAAACATGAAAAGATTGCAGTGTAACATTAATGTTAGCACCAGTCTGCTGGCTAAAGGCTAATGGTGGGGTTGTTAGTTGTTGACATTGGTCTGGCGTTGGTGAGCTGGTTTATTTATTAATGTGTAATCATTTATCAGTTGTCTTGAACATTAAGGTTATGTGTTTTGTTGGAGTACGTCTTAATCCTGCACTAGATTACAGGATAATGTTTCTCCAGCAAGAGCCAGACAGTATAAGCTGGTTAGTCGTCCAGTACGACAGAGATCTGCTACAGTTCTCCATTATTTTTCATTGTTAAGATGAGAAATATTTATAGCACAATGTTGCTTTTGCCACTCAATGATTCTTGATATGAGACAAAACATGTTATACATTAGTTCTAAACAACATTCATATATGATCACTATAGTGTTCTTAACATATGTAGCATCAGTTTATTTTGTTTTCTCTTAGTGATATAACATTGTCATCCTAAAAACCGCCTTTCCTCAGATTTATAGATTTTATATAAATTAAACGTATTTCAAACAAAATAATACTGTCATATAAATATGTAGCCTTTAAACAAACATCACTATGTTCTAGCACAAGGAAGAGGTTCATTTTAGCTACTTCTCACAGCTGTGTCTGTACTTTTTCAAAACCGTCAGATATTTATGAAAACATTTATGAAATCAGGCAGTATCACAGACCGCCTTCATCCTAAGGGTCCACTTTCTATATTTCACCTGCTATGAGTTCAACAAGGTCATACAGGTGCAGGCGAATTTCTGTTATTGTGATGTTATTATTTATAATTTTAAATCATTTTGCTTGTATTTTTATGTAGGGTCTATTATTACCACTAGGAAAACACAAAATGAGTATACAAGTGTGATAAGCAAAATATAGTTATTTTGTCAATACTATATGTGACCCTGGACCACAAAACTAGTCTTAAGTCGCTGGGGTATATTTGTAGCAATAGCCAAAATTACATTGTATGGGTCAAAATTATTGATTTTTCTTTTATGCCAAAAATCTTTAGGATATTAAGTAAAGATCATGTTCCAATTTTAAAGGCGATTTTTCTCAACATTTAGATTTTTTTTGCACCCTCAGATTCCAGATTTTCAAATAGTAATCTCGGCCAAATATCGTCCTATCCTAACAAACCATACATCAATGGAAAGCTTATTTATTCAGTTTTCAGATGATGTATAAATCAAAATTTTGAAAAATTGACACTTAAGACTGGTTTTGTGGTCCAGGGTCACATATTATTTTTTTGTTTCAGTAAATGGAGTTTGAAATCACCACATAGTCTTAAATGATTGATTTATTGAAGTAAATGGTATTTATGTCAATATTTATAATGAATATCTGACACATTACTGTCGGTATTGACTCCATATTGAGTGATTGGCCAGTAAAAATACACACATTATGGGAAAATAGAAGAAGCAGGATATTTCTTTGTCCCAGTACTCAAGAATCAGTGAGCATTATCTTATTATGGGCTTGTAGGTGAAATAGATGTGTTTAATAGGACACACAGGACAGGAGAGAGTTCTTATATGGGGGAAGGTGGTCTTCAGGGCAACACACTGCTTTGGAAGATCACTTGCTTTCCTTATTTGGCTTCGTTGAAGGTTTATTTTGGATATCACGGGTCAGCTCTGGACGTATCCCTGTGTGACAGCCAAATCTAAAAGAGCAAATCAATAAAAACAATGCACTGATATCATAGGCCTCAGCAATTGATGTTTGTGATAATAATGAGGCCTGACGATGGGAATGGTTGTGTATGTCTAGACTTTAAATGATCATCTCACTGTGTTTATTTAAATTTCCCATGTAACACTTTGAAATAAATCATTTATTAATACATCAGTTACAGATATATTCCAATAATAATAGCCCTAAAAAATGATATTTAGCTTGTTTGTTATTCTCAAACACTCTGTTTGCAATCTTGTAAACATCATGTGTATTTATAAAACCTAAAGCTATATTTTTTATATATAAAGCGTATATAATTTAAAGAAAAGATTTCATGCTTCAATACTTTCTCATGTCACAGCTTAATATGCAGAGACCATCATTTGCAGGTTTATTCCCCTGAAATGTATATTTGAGCATCACGCCCAGCACAAAACGGCATCAACCAATGGTGTGAGTTTGGAGGCGGGACTAAAGAGAATATATTTACCATTTGAATGTTATTGGTGATCCTTGCAGGATCCTTCCTACAACCCTTGAGCATTATTTTCTCTATGTGAGAAGGTGGTCGTGTATTGACTAAGATCCTGACCTACTTGGCTGTTAGGATCTGGGTCAGTCAGATATGGCTGATGTCTACTGGCCTGGAGGGGGATTGGAAGCGCTTTACTGCAGTAGAGATACATCAGTGTTTATGACTAGGAGTGTGTTACTCTCGCTCTGGACAGATGATGTAATTTCAGCAAGAGTTGTTTATATGGGTGTTGATGTTTTGATTATAAGCATGATGATGTCAGTGCTGTTTAGCGAGAATAAGCATTAAAATGAATGAGTCTCAGATTCTCACACAGATTGTTGGGCCCACAGGAGCTGATATACTTCAAGTCGTTGGTTTTACTCGATCGTGCCGTGGCTATATTTGATTTGTCGATGCTAGCTGGGAGCACAGAATCGTTTTGTCTGCCAGCTGGCGTTAGCATCAGATGGATGCCCTCACTTTTGTTTTTTTGGCAGTTTTGCCATAATTTATTGTGTTTGATTGTATAGAAGGTTGTTAGCAGGGTGAGGTGATGAATTTGCAATGCCACCAGGTGTTTTTCTTCAAATGCAAGCTGTTTTTAAAAGTGCCTACACAGTGCTGGATTGCAAGGAAGCCACCTGAAACCAGATGTCCTGTGAGATTGTGTTCATAATTTAGGGTTTCTGTTTGAAAATGTTATATAATCAGTTTGAGAAAGATGTGCAATTCACTAACAAAGAACGTTTTTGTGAAGTAAAATTGGGGTTTAAGTGAACAAATTCTTTCTCAAGTTTTATGGAAAGGATTCATTTAACGTTCACTTTAAAGTTATTCTTTAAAACACACATTAATCATTTTTTTTAGAAAACTTCCAAACTAATATCTGTTTTCATGCTGTGCATTATAATGTTGTGATGCTTTAATTTATTTGTAGCATTTAAAGTTATTAGTTTTATTTTTTAGTGTTTTATTATTTAGACAAAGTATAAACATTTTTTACTCAAAGTGCATTAATGGGCATTAAAAAAAAGTTTCTCCTGAAAAAATATTGGAATTTTTATCAAATATCAATTTTGTATATAATTGTTATTTTTATTTATTTATTTAATTTGTTTGTGAAACTAATATTGTTAAATTGTTGGATACAATCACTGAAGTATAGTTATTAAGATTATTTTAAGACAGTTTTATATTATTGTAAAAGTTTTCCATGAATATAGCCTTTGATGCTGATATGACCTAAATGATAGATAGATAGATAGATAGATAGATAGATAATTATCAGGTACAGACAGTAAATGCTATTACACTTTGTTGAAAGTATTTGCATTTCTTTAAAATGGTATGCAATTGAATCTTGTATGATAAAGAACATTTATGAAAGTACTTTGTTTTCGTTCAGATTTTTTTATATGGTCGACTCACTCCTTTTTTGTCCCTCTGTCAGTTTGACTGGTGTCAGTCTGCGATTAAGCATGCCCGCGTGTCCAGCTCAGCGCGTCATGCCCAGCCCTGGTGGCAGAGCCGGCGGTCGGTGGTGTGCTCTGTGAGAGGAAGGGAGTTCCGCCCGCAGCAGCAGCATGAGTGGAGCTTCCAGCGGAGTCTGCGTGGATTCGCTGCCGGACGCATCCCAGGAATCCTCAGAGAGAGAGAGTTCTCCCTCGGCCGCCTCAACAAGGTGTTTGCTTCCCAATGGCTCAACCACAGGCAGGTGGTGTGCGGGACCAAATGCAACACGGTGAGATGGTTTCTGATTAGTACTTTAGCATGAAATTTTATTAATGCAGTATTTATGATCTTCAAGATATTACTGGTCTTTGTGCCATTTATTTCTTAAAAATATTTAAAAGTTGACTTCCGGTTGGGCGGCGAAGCAACATGGCAGGTTAAGCTGAGAGCTCCCTTAAGTCAGTTTTAAAACTCCGCTAAACTCGATTTATTCTCATTGGTAATTTACGTGTGCTGAAAGATGAGCGGAGGGACAAAATCTAAAGCTAAAAGAAACCCCGAAAAGCAAGGAAAAGACTCAAATCGAACAGAGACCGATAACATGCAAGGAGTAGAAGATGGCGATCAGGAAACCACAGACTCTCTCCGCGCGGGTTTAAACAGTATAAGTAACCAGATACGGGAATTTCGCAGCGAGCTGAAAGTGGAGCTCGTTACATTTAAAGATGAACTCAAGACTCAGATGAAGCGCGAATTAGAGGAATTTAAGGAGGACATAAATCAGAAAATGGCGCTAACAACACAAGAAATAAACGAGCAAAATGCAAAGGTTGAGGCTACTCTGTCGCGTGTTGAAGAAATGGAGTGCTGGAGCTCCGAGACTGACGGCCTCCTACAGGATTTTATACAAGAACACAAAAAGATGATGGAAAAACTGACTGACCTCGAGTCGCGGTCCAGAAGGAATAACCTGCGCATTTACGGAGTGCCAGAGGATGCAGAGAAGGGGTCTGTTACTCAGTTTGTTGAAGAACTCATCCGGAGCGAACTCGACATTGACATAGACTGTCAAATTCAGCGGGCGCACAGGGCTCTGGCGCCGAAGCCTAAAGCAGATCAAACCCCGAGGGCCATCGTCGTAAATTTTTTACAATTCAATACGAAAGAGGAGGTCCTGAGTAAAGCCTGGAAGAAGAAAATAATCACACTCGGAGAGCGGAGAGTTTTCTTCGATCACGACTACCCTTCGGCTGTGGTACAGCAACGCAAGTCGTACGTGAAAGCCAAGAAAATCCTGAAAGAAGCGGGGATCCGCTTTCAGACACCATTTACTAAGATGAGAGTCCATTGGGATAATGGAGTAAAAACGTACAACGAAGCGAAAGAAGTGGAGGAAGATCTGCGCGATAGAGGATATAAAGTGGCTGATTCCGAAGATGCAGATGGCCCCACAACGTTACTGGAACGACTCGAGGCAAGGAAAAGTTCGGCATGGCAGCGGGTCACCAGAGAGCGGAGAGCAGAGGCAAGCAGAAGGGCACGGAAACGGCTAGAGGATTTTCGACGAAAAAACCCGGTGAATTTGTAAGAGATCCTCTATATGGCGATGCGAACAAGGGACTAATACATTAACTTAAGGGGGAATAATGAACGTGAGTGACGATCGAAATTCACCTTGTAAAATAATTCAAATAATACAGTAAGGGGCTTTTATGTATATGCTTGACTTAATGGGAGATATGGACATTGAAGAAAGTACAGTATATCTGGTATGGGTGCAATAACCTATAATAGGTTGCACCTCATATCTAGAAGAGGGCCCTCTGTTCAGCTGAGGCTTTCTCCCTCTATGGAGACAATGACTCAAAACCCTAAGTTGTGGGTGAACATTCCCAAATGGAGGTCAGTTGATATCCTTTCAGTTCATTTAAATTGTTTTGATTTATGTAAAAGTTGTTTAGTTGTTCATACTTGTTCAAATGTTAGCCAATGGGGTTACCATTCAGAGAGGATTGTTGTTCAGAGAGATAAATGCAGGAGAGGGACATTGAGATAATGTCTTTGAATGTTAACGGATTGGGAAACCCAGCCAAAAGGTCTAAAGTGATAGCTAAATTGAAAAAGGAAAATAAACATATCTTCTTGTTGCAAGAAACACACTTGTCAAATGAGGAACATGAAAATTTTTTCAGTTTTGGTTTTAATGTCTTTTATAGTTCATGCCCAAACCATCGTAGGAGGGGGGTAATTATTTTAATTTCAAAAGGTGTCAATTTTGAGTGTCAGAAAGAAATAAAGGATAAAGAAGGGAGATATGTTATTGTTAAAGGAACAATTAATAATAACACAGTAACCCTTGTGAATGTTTATGCCCCACCGGAAAGCAATAAACAATATTTCAAATTATTATTTGATATTGTAGCTAAGGAAATGGAGGGGGTTTGTATATGTGGAGGGGACCTAAACATTGTGTTAAACCATGATTTGGACACTACAAGCCATAAAAGAAACAAAAAACATATAACAAAATTCATGAATCACATATGTACAGAAATGGGACTTATAGATGCCTGGAGGGAACTACACCCATTAGAGAAGGACTATAGTCACTACTCTGCCACGCATTCTGTATACTCTAGAATAGATTACTTTTTCTTACAAGAGGAAAACAGACACAGGATACAGCAATGTCGAATTGGGGTAGCAGACGTATCAGATCATAGTGCTATCTATGTGAGGATCTCTCTGGGTGAAAAAAAAAGAAACACGCTGTGGAAATTAAATTTAGGAATATTAAATAATAAAATAATAATTGAACAAATTCGCATGGAAATAAAAAGATATTTAGAGGAAAATAACAACGGTGAGGTGGACCCCTCCATATTATGGGATGCGCTTAAGGCAGTGATTCGAGGAAAATTAATAGCTATTACAAGCACTTTTAAAAAAGAAAGGGTAGCTCATTATGAAAAACTTACTTCAGAATTAAAACAATTGGAGCTTAAACATAAACATAATGTGAACAAAGAGGTGATGGCTCAAATTGGAGAATTGAGAAAGGAAATTAACAGCCTATTACAATTAGAAGTAGAGAAAAAGGCAAGATTTTTAAAACAATCTTATTACGAAGCAGGACCAAGAGCAGTAAAATCATTGGCAAGGCGAATGCGAAAGCAACAAATTAATAATCTAATCTCTAAATTACACGATCCCAAAACAAATCAAATTAAATATGATCCAAAAGATATTGAAAGTATTTTTAAGAATTATTATGGAAAACTATACAAACAGACCTCTGCAATGGATAGAACGAAAGTACTAGAATTCCTTAATACATTAGATCTGCCCTCTATTGGTGATTTACAAAATAAAAGTTTAACTGCAGAAATAACCACTGAGGAGTTACAACAAGCCATTGGTAAACTAAAGTCAGGTAAAGCACCAGGGAGTGACGGATTCCCTTCAGAGTGGTACAGAATTTTTAATGAAGAACTGATGCCATTGCTAATGGACACCTTCAACTGGGTCATAAAAGAAGGAAAAATTCCTCCGTCATGGAAAGAGGCAGTGGCGTGCACAAGGGGGGGGCCGGGGGGGCTCGAGCCCCTGCCCCTTTGAGGTCCGACGGTAAAGTGCCCTTGCGGTCCGGTGCCCCCGGTCTGCGATTTCTGCCGAGGGTAGGGGTGTTCGATATGACGATTTTTGATCGTGGACGATAAAAATGTCTCCAAGATCTGCTTTTTTGAAGAAATATTGTAGTATCGTGCTACAGTGCACATTCTATCAGCTGCAGTTCTGGCGCCGCCGTCTCTATGTACTGTACAACGCCACATCCATTCAGTGTTAACTCAGCGGTAGAGTTACTCTCACGGGACACTGCACTTATTCACAATCACAAAAGTACATTATTTGCATCTGCTTTAAAGCCTTGCCGGTTAAACGTTTCATTCATGCGCTGGTCAGACATGCGCTTTTTTTCTGAGCACATACACCCAAAGCGCGCGCACGAAAATGCCTGTCAAACAGCGCCTGATTACTGAACTATCTTTTATCTTTTGTGCTAATACTGTCAAAACACACAAAGTTTATGTATAGACTCAGTTGGTTATGTCTAAAATGAAAGTAAACAGCTGAGAGAAACTGATGCGTGCCTGTATATTTGATGGGAGCAGGTCTTAAAGGGACAGTACTAAACATGCAGCCGACTGCCATTAAAGGGATAGTTCACCCTAAAATTTTATTTCTGTCATTATTTACTCGCTCACATGTTGTCCCAACCTGTATTAATTTCTTTCTTGTGAAAGAAGATATTTTGGAGAAACTGGGTAACCAAACAGTTGCTTATCCACACTGACTTTGATAGTAGGAAATAAAATACTATGGAAGACACTGTGGAACAGAAACAGTATGGTTATACACATTCTTCAAAAGAGAATTTATGTTTAGCAGAAGAATGAAATTCATTGAGGTTTAAAGCAACTTGAGTAAATGATAGTATAAAAATAACCCTATTTGGTAACACTTTATTTTAGGGTCTCTCAACTAGTTGCTAATTAGCATTCATATTAATAGAATATTAGCCACTTATTAGTAGTAATTCAGCACGTAATAATGCCTTATTCTACATGACCTTATTCTACACCCCTAATCCTACCCAACACCTAAACTTAACAACTACCTTACTAACTATTAATAAGCAGCAAATTAGGAATTTATTGATGGAAAAGCATTAGTTAATAGTTAATAAGTGTTCCCTATTCTAAAGTGTTACCCACTGTTTTTATTTTTAGGTGAATTATTTCCTTTAAGTAATAAACAGGAAACACCAAACACAAAGAGAAAAAATAAAGATATATACTTAGTGATTTTAATAGTAAGGCTGTGATGCAATCATCATAATATGTTGATGGTCTGTGGTATTGGTTCTGTGATTGACAGGCATCCAGGGCTTTTAATTTTTTACTTTGATTTATCTTTACTGAATGATAGCTGCTTTTCTTCTTAGTTTTTTTGTATCAGTTATGTTTATTAGGGTTGCATGTTACATCTAATGCTGTTAAATTAATGTTTATTGCATATTTCAGTTTAATGAGTGTCACCATGATGGTGTTTAGTGCTTGTGTGAATGACACTGTGCACCTTCTGTATATGTTATTATTTAAAAGCTGCTTGTGATGGGCTTTGGTTCAACATGTGACTTTCTCATCACCACCTGCATTTGGTGGTTATCAGTGTATTTCAAAGATACAAAACAGATTTCAGTACTTCAATAGGTATATTAACCTATTATATGGTATATTAACATTATATCAGTTAATGAAATTACGGTATTTAACTGTAAATTTTAGTTAACCTAAAATGTTGTTACTGTATTTTTTCCTTTTTTATATTTTGTTACCTTAAAAGGCTGTCTTTATAATAGGGAAATTAGTTTGGCTGTAATGCTCAAACAACTTGCAAAATAGAAAAACCAACATGATAAAGAATCGTGATAAAATCGTAGATAGTGATATTTCTAAAAAAAAAAAAAAAAAATCATGATATGATATTTTATATAAGCCCACCCCCTATAGCGAGGGGACCAAACACATCACCCAGCTAATCCATCACCCCACCCACACCCCCACGGGTCAGCGATTGTGCCCTTGTAATGCCATTTTCGCCCTGCCCCTCCCGGGCCTATTACGCCACTGGAAAGGAGGCTATAATTTCCGTAATCCCGAAGGGAAAAAGACAGGGAACACTGTCAAAATTACTTGAACCCTCATATGCTCCTTAACACAGATTATAAAATTTATATAGTTCTATTTTAGCATCAAGAATACAATTGTTCTTACCAGATTTGATAGATGAGGACCAAACAGGTTTTGTTAAAGGTCGACAAACATATGAAAATATTAGAAGAACTCTCCATATAATAGATAAGGCCCATCGAAATAAACTACCTGTTGCCCTAATCAGTCTTGATGCTGAGAAGGCTTTCGACAGGGTCAACTGGGAGTTTCTTTACCTATCACTAGAAAAGTTTGGTTTTAACGATAAATCTATCCAGTGTATAAAGTCAATATATCAAAACCCAACTGCTAGAGTGAGAGTAAATGGGTCTCTATCAGAAAGATTTCGCCTGGAAAGAGGAACTAGGCAGGGTTGCTGTCTTAGTCCTTCCCTCTTCGCCATCTATATAGAACCACTGGCTCAATCAATCAGACAGCATTTGTTGATACCAGGGGTAGAAATCAATGGTATAGAACATAAAATTAGTCTGTTTGCAGATGACGTTATTATTTACTTAGCTGAACCCAAGAAGCACTTCACAAACCTTATGCAAGTGTTAGAGAAATTTAATGAATATGCCGGATATAAATTAAATGTAACAAAAACCCAAATTCTTATGTTTAATTGTAAACCAAATACAGAACTCAAACAAAATTATGACATTAAATGGGACACAAAAAGACTAAAATACCTAGGTGTAAATTTAACTAAAGTCTTAACAAAATTGTATAGGGCCAATTATGATCTAATTACGAATAATATAAAGAGCGATATTGAGAGGTGGTCCACGTACCCCATGAGCTTCAGTGATAGGATAAGAGGAGTAAAAATGAATTTTTTACCACGTTTGCTGTATCTGTTTCAATCACTCCCATGGAAATCACACCAAAGCAATTTTGTGAATGGGATAAATTAATATCCAGGTACATATGGGGTCTTAAAAGACCCAGAGTGCGCTATTCAACACTCCAACTACCTAAAGAAAAAGGTGGTATGGCTCTTCCAGATCTTAAAAATGATTTCTATGCAGCACAAATACGTCCCATTTTTTACTGGTGTACTTCTAGTTACATAGCCAAATGGAAGGACATAGAAACACATATACAGGATCTTCAAGTTCAGTCCTTTATAGGGGAGAGTGAAATTCATGGACATAGTAAAGACAAATTGGGCCCAATTGTGACATTTTCATGAAAGATCTGGCATTCTATCGTCAAACACTTCAAACTGGAGAAAGAGATTGGAATATTTAGGTGGATTACGCATGAGGAGGAATTTAAGACAAGAAGGGAAGATCCAATATTTCAGCAATGGAAGGAGAGGGGAATAACAACATTGTGTAGTGTACTTACAAAGGGTGAAATTAAAAGTTTCCAAGACTTAAAGGATGATATTGGACTTAGAAATCAGGACTTATTTAGATATTTCCAATTAAGGGATTACTACAATAAAAAAAGGAAAATTAGAGCAAATGATATCCATTCCCTTACTAAAATGATGATGGATGCGTATAATCATACACTACCCAGAATAATTTCCTCCATATATAAGCATTATATTATATAATATCTATGTATATAAGTGAAATGGGATAAAAATTAAAAGACTGAAATACCGAAAGCAGTTGGTACGCGATGTAGCCTGGGACCAGCCACCAAGCACCCACGCTCACTAATATGGAGGAGGTTTTCCTGGAGTACCCTTATTGGCTTCTTTATAACACCTAAGATCAAAAGCAAACAGAAGTCTCTCCAGACAACAGGTTTGCTGGAGACAGTGTGGACAGTTAGAAGCAGATCACGCACATATCTTTGGAGTTGTGAGAAAATCCAATGCTTACAAGGATGATGCCGAAAGGTAGTTATGTCTGAAGTGCTTGGATATAGAATACCCAGAACCTCTTTATTTTTGCTTAGCAGGAAATAAACTAAAGGCATAGTACCTAAGCGACCAATATTTATGTAAGATTCTTCTTGTTGCGTGTAAAAAGACAATAACTAAGATTGGCAAGAGCCAGCACTTTGAATTGTAAACAGTGGTTTGAGATCATTGAAGAAATCCTGGTGATGGAAGAACTTACGTATACGCTAAAGATGAAAAAAAGTGCTTTCAGAATGGACTGGGAAAAGTGGTTGATATATAAAGAAAATAAAGACATCCTCAGCTAAGTAAATTGTGAATGTTATAGAAATGGTAACCTCATTTGTTTGGCTTTATGTGTTTTTTTTGTTGTTGTTTTTTTTTCTTTTCTCATCTTTCTCCCTTTCTTTATTTGATTGGGGAGTTGGTTCATATACATATGTATGTATATAAATATATATATTTTTTTGTTTTTTTTATTATTCAATGCACTGTTATGTATGTATAGGACTATCAGCTGTATATGCTGTGTAGCATAAAACTGATATGTATGTTTAATATCTTCCCCCCCCTTTTTTTTTTTTCTTTAATGCTACTTTGTTTTATGTGCATTGTTAGTCTTGTATATAAAAATAAATAAAAATAAAAGTTAAAAAAAAAAAAAAATTTTTTTAAAAGTTTACTGTCGATGTTGATTGTAAATTGGGAAATAGATGAGAATATTATTTTGAGATTATATTTTTGCTCAGTTTTCTGCTTTCACCCCATACATGAACAGGATGCAAGTTACTTTTATTCTCTGTATTTACTTATCTTTAAAATAAATAAACAAATAAACCATACTTTTCCTGAGACACTTTCATGATATTCTGCATATGAGTTGGGTAAATACATTTTTAAAGATTGGGTTATGGTGCAAAACAAATTTTCCAAGAGAAATAGTTAAGGGAAGAAGACCTACCAGCAGAGTCAATTATAGTTAACTAAAACCATTAAAAGACATTTGTCAAAATAAAAGAGAAAAATTAAACCTATTGTATTTAACCATAAAAATTGTTACTTAATAAAATCAAATGTTAACTGAAATAAAATGAAAAATTAAAAATACATTGTACATTGATGCTGTTAATAGTCTAACTTGATAAATATTCCTTTGTGTATAGTGCACCCCAAAATTAAAATTCTGCATCTAAATGATGCTTTTCCATATAACGAAAAAGAAAGGTGACTGTCAAGCTCAAAAATAACATAAAAGTACTATAAAAGTTGTCTGAGCGTACGCTGTATGTTTCTAACACTTCTGAAGCCGTGTGAAATAGATCTATATTTATTATCTCTTAGTTGCAGTTCTCTTTTAGATGACTTTACTAATCTTATTTTTCTCGATGATTTCTTAGCTATTTGTGGTAGACGTCCTCTCGGGACAGATAACCAGGATACCCATGCTGAAAGACAGAGAGGGAAGGGCAGAGGTTTCCCAGGGTTTGAGTGGAGTGGGAGGCAATTTCCCCTTCCACAATCCAGGATCAGTCGGCAGTCTAGATGTCCAGCAGGGATGTGGCATCCACGCCATTGAGCTGAACCCCTCTCGTACATTGTTGGCCACTGGAGGAGACAACCCCAACAGCCTGGCAGTGTACAGACTTCCCACGCTTGACCCTGTCTGCGTCGGGGATGTGAGTCCGGCCTTTGCTTTCTTTCTAGTTGTGCAAGTACCGTAAATGTCAAGCAGTTTAGTGGCTTCAGCCTTTGGCTGCATAGGGCTCAAGTGCCCTTAGTGGCTAGCTTTGGCTAACACAATGAAAACAATTCTGGTATGCACTGATAAAGTATTTCTCTAGACTCAGATTGGTTCTGTATTTCTGACAGGATGGACACAATGACTGGATATTCTCCATTGCGTGGATCAGTGATACCATGGCAGTCTCAGGTAAGCAGATTGCAGATCCAGTTTTGAGCAACACTTTACACTGTGTGCTAACACATTAATTGCTAGTGTACATTTCTAGAAACCTGTCAAGAACTGCCAGTGTTATATTTCACACCAAGAGCAAAGAGAGAAAAGAAATAGAAAGTAAGTTTTGTATAAAGAAAATGGGGCCCTGTTTAGGAACATTAAAGTTATTTGAGATTATTTTCATCACAGTTTAGCACATCCCTGCCCCCATTTCTCAATAAAGTAATGTGAAAGTGACTCATACTTTATATAATTTTTTTTATGCATGTATATACATTATAGAAAATTTGAAAGTTATTCTCATTTAAAGAAAAAAGAAAAAAATGTGGATGTGATTGTTTTCATTAGTGTAATACAGTAATGAGAATTATATTTATTATAATGATGATTTTCTTTTTGTTGTCATCAATGTCAGTGCAAAAAAAAAAAAAATAAAAAAAAAAAAAAAAAAAAAAAAAAAAAAAAATATATATATATATATATATATACTTGTGCCATCACATCGTTCTCTGAAATACTTGTTTCCATATTTCACAGCATTCTGTGGCCAAATATTTTTGTATAATGACAATTGTCCTTGTTTCTCATATCAATTCCGATCACACCATTTCATGTCCATTCATTTATTTTTAAGAATTTGTGTAATTAGCAGGATAATGTTCAGTCAGTCATTTTTACAAAATAATCCTGTTAAATGCTATACCAGACCCTTCTATTTGCTTTGACTACATGTTCGGGGTTTATTTTGCGATTAATTATACATTATCTCTTATGTGTTGTACACAATCAGATGTTGTTCAATCAGATACTGTTCAATTAAAGAAGAATGAATCTTTTATTCACTGGAGCAGGATCTCGTGACGGTTCCATGGGTCTGTGGGAGATATCAGAGGAGGTGCTGACTCAGGCCGAGAAGCATCAGAATGTGGAAGGTGTTCCTTGTTACTCCCACATCTCTCACCGCGCTCTCAAGGACATCCCGAAAGAGTACACCCACCCCTACAACTGCAAAGTGCGCGCACTGGCCTTCAACAACAGTCATAAGGTTAGCCGCTGTCCTTGACTCATGTGACCGAAAATTGGTTTCCTTTGTGCGTTATTCAAGCTCACCATTTCTCTGCTTTTATCTCATTCATCCATTAGGAGTTGGGTGCTGTTTCTTTAGATGGATATTTCCATCTGTGGAAGGCAGAAGACAACCTGTGCAAGGTACAATTACTACTATCAGCATTTTTTTCTCCTATATTTTGTCAAGCTCAATATTTGTAGATTTTTACAATTGTCTAATGGGTGTTTTTCCCATGTAAGGAGCTTTCTACCAAACTCCCTTACTGTAAGGAGAATGTGTGTCTGGCATACGGTCTGGACTGGTCTGTTTATGCAGTCGGCTCCCAGGCACACGTTTCCTTCCTTGACCCCCGGCAGTCATCGCAGAACATCAAATCCGTGAGCTCCAGGGAGCGTGGCAGTGGTATGTTTTTTTATTTTTTTTTATTTTTATTTTTATTTTTTTTTTCCCCCCCTTTAAAGATAGTTAAAAAGTTATAATTTGCAAAGCAACCTGGTTTAATTCTCTCTTAGGTATTCGCTCTGTGAGCTTCTATGAACACATAGTGACGGTAGGCACTGGCCAAGGTTCCCTGCTCTTCTACGATATCAGGGCCCAGCGTTTTCTGGATGGTCCATCCAGCTCACTCGGCGGGTACCGGAATCGCACAGCAGAGGGCATCCTGAAACTCACCACAGGGAGAGGATGGCTGGTAAATTAGTCCATTTTGACCCTTTTTTGACCCAGGTTCTCTGTCTTGCTTGTAGGGGTGTACGATATATATTGTTTGCGATAATATTGTAATTGTTATTTTAATGATATGCGATTTGAAAAACCAAACAAAACACATCTGTGCACGCATACATTACGTGATGAAGTCTAGTAGGTTAGACTCGTGCGCATTTAGAGTGCGTTCATTCACTGCATGATTCAATCTATTAAATACATTTAGAATGATCACAAAATTCAAGATAGGGGGTCAGAAAATGTATATATTTGTATCATTTCATATAGTTAAACAATATCACAAAAAGAGTGCTGTTTTTTCTCCAAAAATCAGCATGATTGCAAATGTGATATTGATATTATACAATAGTTCAATAAACAAGGTTAATATTAACAGACTTACGTTTTAAACACCATATTGCCTGTTTTTGCTGTTTTCCAAACAAAAATAATTCCAAACACAGCCACAGGACTGTTTTGTGTCTCTGAGCAACATGATGGTGTTTCGTTCCTGAATGAATCACCTGTTAAATGATTCAGTTCAATCGCAATGACTCGCTTGTTAACAGTGACTTGCTGCCACCTACTGGCGGTTTTAATTTCCCATTTAAAGTATCTTCTCCTTTTTAAAATAATTTTAAATATCAGTATTCAACGTTATAGGTCTAAAATATCAAAACATTATTTATGCATTTGTAACTGCAGGTTCAAGCATTCCATGTACCTCCGAGCTGCATTAAACAGTGTGTAAATATATCTAAATTCAACTTCAGATGCGGCTTCTGTTTCTCCTCTGCATTGCAAAGATGAATTTTGTTGATACTGATTTCATTTGCCTGGTAACAGCCCAAATGTCTTATTATTCTAATTGACTGATTGTACATCTGAAATGTCTTTTATAACCTTTTGTTAATTGTTTACCTTGTATAATTTATTTTGAGATTGCCATGAAAATAGCCTTGATGCTGGCATGGCGTTAAAAAGTGAATCAATAAATAAATAACTAATTGACTGATTAAATGTAAGAATTTGACTCAAACGATGTTGCACACAATTAGAAAAAATGGCTTTATAAAAGTCAAAATTCCCATAAAAGGTAAAAATCAATGTAAATTTATTGGAAAAGATGAATTTCTATCACTGCTGTAAACTGACCACCACACAGAATATGAAGAATATCAAAAACTTTAGGAGTCGGTCCACAGTAGTCCTTAAGATATCAGCACAAAAACACACTCAGCAAAATATTGTCTAATTATCCTTATCAATAAAATCCAAGAAAATATCAAGATATCTTTTTTCAATATCGCACACCCCAACTTGCATGCTGAAATTTTACATATTGATGAGACCTTGAGCAATATATGTAATTGATCTTATAAGCATTATAGCACTTTATAAATATACACAAATTATTTACTTTTTAATTAGAATTATATTTTATTTACACAACCATTCAGAAGTCTCTTATGCCTAGCAGCAAGGCTGCGTTTATTTGCTCAAAAACACAGTAAAATTGTAAAATATAATTACAATTTAAAATAACTGTGTTCTATAGTAAAATGTAATTTATTTGTGTGAAATTTCAGCAGCCATTACTCCAGTCTTCAGTGTCACATGATCCTTCAAAAATCATTCTAATATGCTGATTTGGTGCTGAAGAAACATTTGATTATTTTCAAAGTTAAAAACGATGGTGAAATCTTTTTAACATAATCTTTTCTGTCACTTTTAATCAAACTAATGCATCATTGCTGAATAAAAGTATTAATTGAACAGTAGTTTATATTTATATATATATATATATATATATATATTTATATTTATTATAATTCTGTTTTAAACTAAATCTGATACTCAAAGAAAAACTTGATTATGCTCATTTGATGTACATGTAGTATTGCTGTTTTTCTTTTCCTGCATACACCCCAGCTACCTAATTTTTGCCATGAAATCTTCGGACAGGCTTTTGCATTAATTAGTCTATGTATAAGCTCTTTTACAAAGTGCTTACTCTAGCAGTCGGTTGCCTGCAGCATCACTCTCTGCTTACCATATGGAAGTTCATTAAGCAGAAATGCTGTCTGCTGCATTAATCAGGAGTCCACATGGAAGTATAACTACTATTTGATTGGCTTAATTGACCCACTTAGGTTGCTGCCCTTTTTTTACAACTTTGAAAAATGTAACTATGTAAGGGATAGTGTACAGTCAGCCTGTTCATTATCGCAAAATTAACAACTCCTCTGCACATTGGGGTTTTGATTTTCTTGTCTAGGGCCATTTTATGATAATGAACAACCGACTACATTATCCTGCTTATTATTATACACTACTGTTCAAAAGTTTGGAGTCAGTAAGATTTTTTTTTTTTAAATAAAGTAATACTTTTATTCAGAGAAGATGCAAAAGTGACAGTAAAGACATTTGTAATGTTACAATAGATTCTATTTCAAATAAATGCATTCATCAAAGAATCCTGTAAAATATATATTTGATCACATTTTCCACAAAAATATTACATAGCACAACCGGTTTCAACATTGATAAGAAATGTTTCCATCAAATCAACACATTAGAATGATTTCTGAAAGATCATGTGACACTGAAGACTACTAATGATGCTGAAAATTCAGCTTTGCCATTACAGAAAAAAATTACATTTAAAATAGATTACACTAGAGATTGTAATAATATATCCTAATATTACTGTTTTTACTGTATTATACTATATTTTGATTGATGCTGAAATAAATGCAAAATCCAGTCAGGTTCTCTATCTTCATGTCTCCCACAGAATCACGATGAAACGTGGAGAAGCTACTTTTCGGACGTCCACTCCTTCCCGAACGCCGTATACACACACTGCTACGACGACTCTGGCACCAAACTCTTCGTGGCCGGCGGCCCCCTGTGTTCTGGCCTACACGGAAACTACGCTGGCCTATGGAGCTAGCCTCCATCATCCCTCCATTTCGCTCTCACGTACCATGTGCTTACAGGCCATCTTCCATTTTTCTCCTCACTCTTTTTCACTTCCGGTTTAGCTTCTATCCAAGATTATCCTCTATTTCTCAAAGGACTCAGGAGCATAGATGTGATTCTCAACCGTTTTTGTGCTTGGTCTTTTGTCTTTCAATTTTCATTTGCCTGTTGTACTCCTGAATTTACATGTGGTTTTTTTTGTGTGTGTGTGTGGAGAAAAAAAGGCAAAGAAAAGGCGTGACCAACACTGATGCCTGATCTTCTGGAGGAGTCCGTAAAGGATGAAGGAGGTTTTTTCCTCTGTGCATCGGCTTCCTGAACCTTTGAGAACTGTGGAATAGTGTAAAATATATGAAATTATTTAACAGTCTCTCTGGGCATTGTGTTTTTTGTTTTGTTTTGTTTTTTGCTGGTTTTGCTTCTTTTTTTTATTTTATAAAAGACATGGCGTTTTGAGTTTGATTTGCTGTGTTTTTCAAAGGCCTGCCGATCAGCTCCTTTTCTTGGCTCGCAGTGGACTGCTTTGACATTGTAGATACTGAAAAGCCTGAGAATCGGTATTCAAAGATGAATCTTGGTGAAATGAATGGACAGCCTAACCTGTAACCTCACTGTGGACACTGAGGTCAAGACTGCAGTTATATGAAGAGCACGGAGTGAACACGGACACGAGTCGGATAGCGGTCAAGGAACACTCACCCGCTGTTTTTCTTTTTCCCTTTATTTTTTCCAAAATAATGGCAGGGAGAGACAATTGTAAGAAATCACAGATACCGTTTGTGTTCTGTTTGAGGTATCTTGAAGAATGCCTCTTTTTTTATTGCTGATTCTGTACTAACACACCCATATGCTCGCATCAAGATTGCAATTTTCCCTCTGTGACATTTAGACGTCTTATTTATTTTGTATTGTTGCCGTCACTAGCACTCATGACGTTCAGGTACAATCATATTTGTTAGGATTTTTGCTTCTCATCATCTTCTCTGCTTAAAGGCAGGGCAGTGTTGTGTGACATTGTTGCCTTTTCAGAGTCTTTCTGTGAAAGACTGTTGCAGATTGAATTAGTTTAAGCTTTTTCTTTTCTTGTCTTTTTACATGATAATCTTGATGGAATTGTCACAAAATTGCTAGTACAATGAACACCGTAACAGGCATATACTAAGCAGAAATTACCCATCACTTTTAAAATGTATTTTATATATAAATGTATATGTATACATATTTGGAAACTAATAGAGGGAGAATACAATTTATGTAAATGTCAGAGGATATATGTATGTGTGTGTGTGTGTGTGTGTGTGTGTGAGTGAACTAATCTGTCATTATTTTGGTGGTGCCCTTTTTATACTCACTTCCTGAATGTTTTTACAGATTACAAGTGTAAAGCTATTGTACAATATCAAAACAAAAGAACAGCAACATGAGACATTCTTCAAAAAGAAAATGAATAAAAGTTTATTGATGTATTTTTCTTCCATTCTGGCTTTGCATCACGACTTTCTTTATACTCATTACTTCTGCTGATATTTAAAGCTTTTCATTTTAATTTATAATCAATGTTGAACATGATCTGATGAAGTGTGACAGTTCACTTGCCGACAAAAAATGTCTTTTTTTGTCATTACTTGAGTAACACCGCACTGTAGTGATTTATTTAACCGCTGGAGGCGCACATCGTGTTATGATTATAAACATTGGCGTATCATCTGTAGGGAGCAATAATACATGACCAAAATATCAATACGATAAATCCTCATTTAACGTATGTTCAGAGACGGCCAACTTTTCATTTAAAGTCCAGAAGCATGAAAAGATGAAATTTTATACAGAAAAGAAGTGAATGAGTAAATTATGACAGAATTCCCCTTTAAGATTGTATACAATTTATTAGTTGCATTTTATGTTGTTAAATTATGTTTTTGTATGACTTACTGTGTACGTGCGCGCGCGCCTGTGGATCTGCATGGAGAGAAGCGGCAGCGGCGCGGTGACGGTCACGTGACGGAGTCTGCTGCTGGCTGAGTGAAGCGTGTTAGCAGGTAATAAAAAAACAAATCTCTCTTTCAGACTCTAACTGGGCTTTATTTGTCAAGTGTTGCGTGATTAATATTTTTATTGCTTTGACGTTCATCTGTTTTAATCCGTCGCTGCATGTTTTTCGAGGTTATGTTGTCTTTTGTATGGCTTTGTTTTGCCTCCTCAGTTTAGCTTATTCGGCTTTAGCTCTGCTGTGAGACCGTTTTCCTCAAACATCCCTTCGCAGCAAGCCCGCATCACTATTAAACCAGTTTTTCGTCCATTAAAAAGGTTATATTGATATACATCTTGGTGTTTAAATGCTCTTGAGGATTTAAATGTTATGAACAAGGACGCCGGGCGGTCGTGAGTTAGCCAGCTAAGCTACAACAATTGGGGAGAGGAAATGACATTAGAGATCATGGACAAAGGAGAGCAGAGACTATGCGCTTATGCTCTTCACAAACTCTGTTTTTACAGTCACGGGGTTTAAAAAAACACCATGTGTAACTTGAATGTTTCCAAGCATCTCTAATGAATCTACAAAGATAAACGAGGATGCTGACTCTGGTCCTGGATCTAAATTCCCTTTGTTTGAGCCATCACATATTTTGTTTAATTTTGTTATGTTTATGAATGTAGTTTGTTTTTTTAGGATGGAGAACATATTTATCGAAACTTGAAGAAGGCAAACAAAGTCGTTTGAGCATTTGTTTTTAATTATGGTCATTTGTTTAAAGTTTTCTAATGTGATGGAGCCATCACATATGTTTTGATTATGAATGTCTTGACCTTGACCTTTTTTTTTTTTTTTTTTTTTTT
>JAFVLL020003495.1:0-29924 GCA_021397915.2 Tor tambroides | reverse complement strand
CCCCCCCCCCCCCCCCCCCCCGGGATATCTGCCAGCCCACCCTTTTATAGCTGTCAAGAACCAGGCCTGCTTTACATTATTTTTTTAATGGTCCCAAAGTACTTATTCAAAAATAAGATTCATTCTGAATGAATCCGTTTTTGAACAAATTGGTTGAATGAACGATTCAATGATCCACTGAAGAATGATCACTTGTTTTGTCGCTGATTTACTGTTTTTCAGTTACTTGTCACTACTCACACATTTGCATAATATAACAATATATTATTTTTACATAAACGTTTAACTGTTATACAACTTTATGTAAGACATTCCCCTTAGAAAACCATATCTTTGCAATGAAGAACACAAATTTTGTGAAAGTGCTGATATGTTCCCTTACATTCCACGTATTTGCTTTGTCCAATGTAAATCTTATATGGTACTGCATTATCATCAGTATGTCTAGGCTAGATTGATAGTAGGTCTAAATCAGGCGCTGGCAGGAGACTTTAATTTTGAAGCTTTTGAAAATATGAGAAGCATTTTACACAAAATTCCCTCTCCAGTGCCTCACTTGCAGTTGCACTCTGAAGTGTAATGAAACCAAACACTTAGCCGCCAAACTACCAGCTGCAAAGCCCGACCTAAATCCACTCCACCTGTCTCAGTGTGGGATTGCCTGGCAAATTATCATGCTGGCCGTTAGTTATCCACTGATGGCTGTCAGAACAGTGATGGATGCGTTTTATTTACATTTGAGGGATGAAGAAAAATAGCATCAGGGTTTTATTTCGGGGCTGTGACTGAATGCTCCAGCAACCGTAACCTTGTCATTTGCCTATGGTATGAATGTCTATATTCCCTGTTTTTGATAAATCTGTAAGGCCCCGAACATTGCATCTGGAACATGATGGCTCGTTTGATGTAAAATGCAACTCAATTGGTGTAAATATAGGAGTGCATTCATTATGTGACACTTTAATCAGGTTTTGGTAAGAAGGTCAGCATTTGCATTCGCGCAGGCACTACTGTTAAACGAATGGCATAAAACGTGACCTTATGAAAACATATCTGCGTTGTTGCCCCTCTGATTTGTAAAATCCCCCATGCATTGGCTTGAAAAAGGGTATGCAGAGCCAGTTCATTAGGAATGATGGGAAGAACAGCTTTATTATAGAACTGAATATAATAAACGGTCTTTGAATGAGGCTACTGGTTGATCATAAGCAGACTGTCAATGCGTATTTAGAGGAAGTTCAGTCTCTCACTGAAGCTAATTCAGAAGCAGTTTTCTGCAACAATTTGTTTTTCTACATTGAGATGGTTGGACCAACGCCTCGCTTCTCAATGAAGTAGCCACGGTCACTTTCCAATCATTTAAAGCACCTGAAAATGTGGTACACAGAGCCAAGAAAGCCACACGGGGAACACAAAGCCACCACCTTTTTCGAAACAAGCCAGGCAGCTTTGCGGTGATATCCAACAAAGCCAGAAAAAACAGGGAAAAGAAATTGTTTTTTTGGGGCAGAGAGCTTAGCGTGAATGCTACGCAATGAAAACTCACCAGCATGTTCTATCGATTAGTTTCTAAGTACATCCTGTAGTTTAAGCCTTGATTAACTCTTTGGGATCCAAAGACTTACGACGGTCTAAAAATAGCGCTTTCTCAACTCATAACTGGTCATTTCAGTGCAGCAGAAGTAGCGGTTGATAAGAAGCCAGACTCTGTGAATGACATAAAGCTTAGGTTGGTTCTCTTGACCAGGCTAAGGCATTCTTCAATGTCACTGCAAAACAAATCAGATTCTTGTAAAAGTAGATTAAATTGAGAATCCAGAAATGATACAGTTTCTTTTGCGATTACTTGTCTAAATCCTGCATGTTCCATTGGCTGATTGATTTGGACACATCTTCCCACAGAACCAAGGGCAAATACTTGGTGAACTTTCTCAAACTTCTACCAGTGTTCATCCAAAATAATGAAAATTCTGTCTTCATTTACTCACCCTTTTGTTGTTCAGAATACAAAAGAAGAAATGTTGTTTTCCACGCTATTACAAAGCTTTCGAGCTTCAAAAATTATTCAAAGTGTTATGAAATAACATGGTTCGTATTCCTTGTGCACTGTCTTCCAAGTCATCTGAAGCCATACGTTAGCTTTCTGTGAGAAGCAGAATTTAAATAAGTAAATGATGACAGAATTTTCATATTTGGGTGAACTACTGCTAAGTTTATCCAGCTTAGAGTCCTAAATAGCACCAAATGGAAGAGAAAACAAAGTGTAGTGCACAGGTTTGCCTTGTTGAGCAGAAGATGGAAGCTATAATAAGGAACAATCATGGAAAATGGCAGTCAGGGAAAATAGAGCAGTTATGATTAGAGAACAGAAACATTGTAAAGGAAAGACAACATCAAAAATGACTAATGTACTTTTTCTTTGGAAGACATGTCATATTGAACTTAAAAAGTGCATGATTGCATGACGTTTGTAATGATAAAAGTCTTGGCTTTCAGATTGAAAACAATAGGATTGTTTGACGTTACAAAAGCCACTGAAATGTCTGATTCCATCAGCCAAATAGCACAAAAACAACTTGTTCTTCGACTGAAAGCTGCAGTATTTTCATTTATCGAACCCCAAGATGCAGAACTTCATGCTCAAGCTCCGGTCACTTTCTGATGCTGTAAGTATGCCAGCAAGAGAAACCGAAAGCAAGGAATAAGTTGGTTAAGAAAGAGTGATCTGAAGATAGGGTGAAACCAGATGGCAGAAGGGCATGAGTTATTCAAACAAAGACCCCCGGTCACTCTGCTCAAGGCACTGATGCTCTCAGCAGGAGGGCGGGCTAGGTTACCTGAGGCAGTGTTTATTATTCAGTACCAGCGAGTCTGGCCTAGCCTACACAATTCATCTTTCCACTCTGTCGAGAGAGGAAAACTTATATTGAGTCCCTGGTTACTTGATAAATGGCAGATGATCAGTTCAATGTCATACCCACCCCCTCTGCTTCCCACCACCGCTCGCTGCTTCTCATCTCTCTCTCTCTCTTCAACATACTCAGCCGCATCCTCACTCATCAAAAGTTATTTTGATTGGTTGACTTAACAACTCCCTCCGGGCTGTCATGACCACATAATCAGATCTGGCAATATTTCTTCAGCTTCACAAGGGAAGACAAGAGAAGAGGATTTGTGTAGAAAACATCAGTGTGCTTCAGTTTCTGCTTGCTTTCTCTGGTGATCTAGTACTTTGTTCATCCAAATGTTTTTACAACAGCACAATCTCTCTGTTTAAATATTGGAGATGCTTAAACATAAAGCTACGGCATCAGTTTCAAGGTTTGTTCCTTGTGGTTAAATCAACCAAGCAGCCAATGGAAAAGCTAACAGCTCTCTCCAGGTATTATAAACCTCCTTGATTGGTTTCCCCCAATTCAGGTTTGTAGTTTATCCAATAAATATTAATTCATGAGATACACCTTTACAAAGAGAAAATTCACCCATGCTTAAAGATAATTTGTGTTTAACAAATGATCTGACTGAGAGCAGTAGTTCTTTGCTATCAACAGTAACATATTGCACATCAGTGCTCAGTGTGAGTTTAAGATAAGGAGCTAAAGCCTCGGCGAAAACATGCATTCTTAACCATTTTCTACAATGCCATGTCAGCAAAGCAGTTTTTTCCTAACCGGGCCATTTATTAGACAAGTCTTTCTGGGAATAAATGTGGTTGTAAAATGGCTTCCAGCACGGGTTCCCCATGATTATGAGCCCAAAAAAATTATTCAATGAAATCAAAGCTAATATGAATGCAGTGAGTAGTGAACAAACACACACACACACAGAGCAGCCAATACTGCAGCGCTCGGGGAGCAGTCGGGGGTTCGGTGCCTTGCTCAAGGGTCTCACCTCAGTCGTGGTATTAAGGTTGGGAGAGCGCTGGACATTCACTCCCCCCACCTACAACCCCTTCCAAACCTGAGACTCACACCCGCAACCTTTGGGTTACAAGTCTGACTCTCTAACCATTAGGCCATGACTGCCCCTATATTTATAGACAATATTTTATATTATCATTAAATATTTATAATATAAGCAAAAGCAATTTTTTAAAAATTTACAGGATGAAAAAAAATCAAGGTAATAAAGTAAAATATACTTTTTTGAATTAAACTGTTTTCCATATATGTTTACCTTTTATATACTGTATTTTAGTACAATAGCACTTGCTCACGCTTGTCACCATTCTATATGGCAACATTGTTATTTTAGATTATTTAAGACACGAAAACAAAGAGTGAAGCTGAAGTGTGTGAGATGACGGTAGAGGATTGCTGTTGCGTTTTTACCCTGATACAAACATATACGTGAGGGTTTGGAAAGTCTCTTTTATCTGTGACTCCAGGCAGATTATTTGGTATGTGAAACACACAGCAGACAGCAGCTCCCTCTGTTAAGCTTTCCCCTCACATCGCTCCACAATGCCGGTTTGAGAGAGGCCGAGTTGGCTACAAAAAACCTAAGGAAGGCAAAAACAAACCCCCCAAAAAACCCTGCAGCTCCACTAATAACATGCACACATACACTTTGTAAAACTTGCATGCACATCTATGCAGACATATTCTCAAAAATATATTTGTGTTTTCACCACAATTGTGCAGAATGATTGAACGAGTTGGAGCTTAAAATATCTGGTGGTTTACATTAAAGAGAAAAGATGAGATCATTAAAAGTAACATCCTTTTGTGCATGTTTTTATTTATAGCTACAATATGTATTTACTGTAAATAACAGTGCAGTCCAATCCGCAGGATGTGTTATTGTGTTACAGCTGGAAACACTGATGATTTAAGTAATAATGACTGCTACACCTGATACTGGGATATTTTGCATTGTTCTTGGCACAACTGCTCAAGCTCCAGTTATTTTAAACTGACTTTTTTGGTCATTCCACAAATGCTCAATTGGACTGATCTCTGGGTTTTTCTGGGCTGCAGCATGACATTGATTTTTCTTTGGTTTTAAACCATTCATCTGTGACCTGAATTATGGATTGCAGTCCTGTAGCAAGATGAATCATCTCTAAAGTTGACAAGGTTTTTACAGTTGCCCCAAAAAGTATTTGTACACATATAATAGATAAATTTCAGCAAATAAATGCTATACATTTTCTCAGGACTACCTTTATGTAAGTATTTTTCAGTTTTTAACCAGCTGATGGCAAAGTTTTAGTTAACTGTTTGACAGCAAGTTTCCAAATACAAAACACAGTACATACACAATGTGATTTACATTGTTGTAAGACAGACAGACAGACAGACAGACAGACAGATTTCTTAAGTGTTCAGATACTTTATGGGGATCGGTGTCTGACAACGCAATGTTTTTCTCATAAAATACATTTTTATCACCAGTTTTATTTTTGTCAAGAGGTCTCTACCCCAGAACTTCTCAGTCTTCCATTTCGGTCTCACCATCGAATGTTCCTTTAAATAGAATCTCTCACATGTCTTTGGATGAACTCCAGTCATGATATGAAATTTTTTCCCCATCACACAAGCCAGATTTATGGAGGGTGTGAGCTATTGTCTCATGCACACTTTCTTTCATTTCAGTCATGGAAGTCCATAACTCCATAGAGCTGCCTCAGGCCTCTTGGTGGCCCCCTTTACTGTAGTCCTTCCTACTTGGACACTCAGATTTGATGGATGAACACATTTTGTTCCATATTTTCTCTGTTTTTAATGACTTAGGACTTCCCTGTACTTCAAGGTATATTCCTTGTTTCTTAGACCCTTTTGCTGACTGGTATTTTTTTTAAAGGACCTCGAATGTTCCCTGTTCTTTATTGCACTGTTTCCTTGGAAATGTGTGGGTGTGCCGCCGGACAATGCTGTATTTATTGTGAAACCATGTGAAACATCTAATGAACACAGGTTTTGTCATGAGTAGCAAATGTTCTTAATGAAATACCAGGTTCAGTGCTGTAACATAATAAAATGTGAAAACCCAAGGGGGTTAAACACTTAATTAGCTTAATATGACTGCAGACCATTAACAACACCTCAAGCACAGTCAGATGGCAGATTGTTTGAGCCATATATAACTGCATGACACACCTAATGTCCTGTGTTTCCAGCCCATTTCTAATAGCCTCTCTTTGTTGAAATGTTTTCAACTGAATATCAATTCACATCAGGGTTTGAGATAATATGACACATGCCAAATATTTTAATATCTCTGAATAATTTAGTTCTTCAAACACATGAAATGATAATAACTGGACTGGGTTTTGTGAGATAATTGCGTGTTCCTGCTTTTGTTAACACAAATAGACACAAAGTCGTCAATTCTGCTGTGACTGCGATTGGAAATATTTTGGTTGGTGAAGTAAAAAGAAATAAACAACATAACTGACTGAATTTTGTGTCTAAGATGTATGTTTTTGTACAAAGGCTGCTGAAAATTCAGCTTTTCCATCACAGAAATGATGGAATTTGGACTGTCAACATTAATGTGTTAATATAATTAATGCAAAATTACTGAAGCACAATTTCTATTCTAAAACCTTTTACCTGATTTTACCTGATCTCTGTATACAATCAGATCATTTTAAGCCGCTAAACTCTGGGAAAGTGTTCAGTCCAATAATCTAATAGCCCGAATGCATTCAAACAATAAGTCCAAAATAGCGCTAATACTCATATAAAGAAAAACCAGGCTGATTAAATCAGAGATGGCAGGGAGAATAGAGCCCTCAGACATCGCGCTGAACAGAATGTCAAAACATCTCACTGTTGTATGTAAGCAAACTACGTTTTGATGGATGAGGATTGCAATCAAGGTAAAGACGGCTGCAGTGATGTACAGGAGTCATACAGTAAGCACATGTGAATCTGATATTAATGCACAAACAAACCATGTATGAACATTCTAGACACACAGATCATACTTTGTATTTATGCAAAGACACATTTCAGTACATTCACATTGTTTCCACACACATTCAGGATAAATATTTTGATTTGTCATGTGTATGTTGTCGTGTTTAGGCATTACGAATGGATCCGTGTACTGTAGTAGGTATATGCAGTCAGTGCAAGGCCACTGGTTTAGGGATATTTTGTAGGGCAGGATTTTGACAAATTTTACGATTCAATTCTGACTCTCAAGCTTTCGATTTCGATGTGCACAAATGTATCAATTATATGAACTTCTTATATCACTTGCTTCTTTGGTGTCTTTTTGGAGTCTCTAAGTGTCCTTTTTTGAAAAGACATCCAAATATATCTTGAAATAACCTTGCAGAAAATACAGTTTTATAAGAATCACCCTTCAATATTTTATAGCAAATAATGACAAAATAAGCATGTTAGATAAATGGTACATGCTTAATTTCATGATAAATTTGTGACTAATCATGATTAATCCCGATTAATTACATAAAAATGGTGTGATTAATCCGATTTTAAAAAATTAATCGATTGACAGCGCTAATATAAAATTCTGCTAAAAATTCAGCTTTGCCATCACAGAAATAAATTACATATTATAATTTTAAATTTTAAAGTGCCCCTATTATGGGTAATGAAAGGTTCATATTTTGGTTTTGGGAGTCCCCAACAACAGGCTGACATGCAAAAAACACTTTCATTTTCTTATAACATGCATTTATTTTTACGGTATTTGCTCAACGACTCCCAAACGATTCGCTCAACGATTCATTTTTCCAAACCCCTCCTTTGCGTGATGCTAATTGGTCCGATGACTGTTGGTCTACTGTGTGCAGCGCATGTTGGAAATGGAACGCCCATCAACATTACTGGATTACGGCAAGTTTTGAAGATTTTACACGGTGCATGAACAGACAACATGGTTTCAATTTTACATTATCAATTCGAGCCCGAGTCCAACGACGAAGCGTCCAGAGTTGTTGATGAACCAGAAAGTCAATCGAAAACATGACTGGAGCAGGACCTTTCCAATGGTAAGTGTCAATATTGTTTATGGCACTTTGACATATACGCATGACAGTCGAATTACTTGACGAATTTATTTAGGTGCACGTGTGGGAACTGTATCAACATGCCAAGCAAGGCTGAAAATCTTTGCTGCAAAGAAGTATGATAGGTTTACCCTCACAGTGCAGAGCACAACATCTTCTCGACATGAAGCTATCCACAGGAGTCCGCTACGGTGTTTGAGGGAGGGAGTTCAAGTTTTCCCGGGTCTGCTCGCACAACAAGTGGGCGGGCAATATGATATTTCATGTTGATGTCAACATGAAACGGCTTGGGATTCGTTTTAAAAACAACTCATTTTAATGACTCTGAGTCGATTCTTTCTTTTGAGACACAATAACTTTATACACGGTGCACTTTCAGATTTCAAATTTGCAGGATGTTTTCATTCACTTAGAGCTGTGTTACACACTGCATGAAAGGTAATTTTCAAAAAATCCACAATAGGGGCACTTTAATAATAGTTCAGAATGTTACTGTATTTTTGATCAAATTATTGCGGTCTGGTCTGAGCATAAGAGCCTTCTTTCAAAAAATAAAAATATCTTACCAACCCCAAATTTTTTCCTTCAGTAGGGTGCTGTTAAGTCGTTGCAATCTCATTCCATTTTCAGTTCATTCTGATCCTAAGCAGGTTTGAGCTTACAGACCGTTGCTACAACAACATGTCCAAAATGAGCTTCAAAGAATGGAACAACTCAACATTGCGTGAAATCCTAAACAATGAAATCCCGTCAACTCAGTAATCCAGAGACAGGGCCCATAAATGTGTGCGCATGTGTGTTTTATTTTTTTAACCTGACCTGAGGCTTAGGTTGTGGGAAATCTCATCTGGACAAAGGTTTGCACCCAGGGACAGGTTACATGACTGGCACACCATCTATTCACTTTGAGTCCTATCTGTCTGGCCTTGGGCTTGCACATCGCCTTTCCCTGTTGATTCTACAAGCATGCTGTATCACACCGGCACAGCAGCTCTGGCTCATCGCGCGAGCTCAAAGATCAGCCTGATGCCAAGTTCTGAACCACGCTGACAACTGGCGAGAAGGCTTAGCAAGTCATTTAACTCGCCCTGTGTGGCGAGTCTTCTAAAATAAAAGCAACATAAAGACAAATCTAGAAGTGAGCAAATAGGACACAATTCGCAGCTTTCTGCCTATTGTGTCCGATCTGAAGAGCTGTAACAATGTGTAGGAAGGGTGGACAAAAAGAAAGGCTATGACAAGCATGCTGAAGGCAAGGTGTTTCCTGAGATGCTGGTGGTCTCTGATCACCTCAAGCATTCTCATTATGTGCTGAGTACTGACTAGTACCAGCCCCTTATACAACGGCATCAACATCCATATGAGGCAGATGTTGACTCTCATTAGAGGAGAGGACATGCAGAAATGCATTAATCATATCAGAGAGAGAAATCAATTTGACTTTGCTGTCTTCAAACGTGTAACAAGCATGGTGTTGTTGGCGGGGGGAAATGATGTGTATATAATAGGCTCTGTACTGTATGTCTGAGAGTGAATGGTTGATGTGACACTGTCTTGCTTATTAGCCATGTGTGTGATAGGTGACAGGATTATTCTGTCAGCCTGATTCTTGTTTCCTGTTCTCTTAGTGACACTTCATACCACCAACACCACATTATTCTCTCACATTGCTCTAGGCCCACACTCATCCTATAAACTAAAACTTTGCACCCTGTCACATGTGTATGTGGTAGCTCAGTGTTATCACTTTCACCTATAGAGTTGTTCAGTTTATAGCCTTAAATCGAGAAGACAAAAAGCTTTTTTTTTTTTAAATCATGTGTTCCCTTGGGAATCAATGAATGTTTTTAGAACAGTGATTTTTGACTAGTGTTAACATGAATTACTCACACCTCAAACATGAGTTTTGAAGCTACTAAGTTGCTAACAAATTGCTAAATAAGGAAATGCATTTCAACATTTCAAAGCACACCGTGGTTTCAAAAACCATACCTGACTGAGGTAATTTGTTTTGCAGAACAAAACTTGAAAGACTGAAAGTGATGTTAACAGTCCTTGTTTAAAAAAAAAAAAAAAAAAAAAAAAAAAAAAAAAAAAAAGTGCTTTTCCAAAATGGAAGTCTTAAATGAAAACGACACCGTTTTTCCATATTCCAATATGTTCTTCCCTCAACTTAGACGAGTTGATACATACCTCTCCCATCTCAGTGCGTGCACTTAATTACTCTAGCGCGCGGCGCCACTATGCTAGCGTTTAACTTAGCACCATTCATTCCTTAGGATCCAAACAGGGATGAATTTAGAAGCCACCAAACGCTTCCATGTTTTCCCTATTTAAAGACGGTTTCATGAGTAATTACACAAGTATGGTGACACAAAATAAAACAATTTTCTAAGCGGATAGAAAATGAGAGCTATAATGTATGGCGGAAGAGCACTTCGCAGCACTTCGACCTGCGCAGTATCATCAGTGCTGAAAACTCCCCCTCCGTCAATAGAACCAACGTGACTTTCACTTCTACCTGTGTGGAGGGGGAGGGGGAGTTTTCAGGAGTGATGATATTACTGCGCCGAGGTCGAAGTGCTGCGAAGTGCTCTTCCGCCATACATTATAGTTATCATTTTTTATCCGCTTAGAAAATCGCCACGTTTTATTTTGTGTCACCATACTTACTCGTGTAATTACTCATGAAACCGTCTTTAAATAGGGAAAACATGGAAGTGTTTGGTGGCTTCTAAATTCATCCCTGTTTGGATCCTAAGGAATGAATGGTGCTAAGCTAAACGCTAGCATAGTGGCGCCACGCGCTAGAGTGATTAAGTGCACGCACTGAGATGGGAGAGGTATGTATCAACTCGTCTAATTTGAGGGAAGAACATATTGGAATATGGAAAAACGGTGGCGTTTTCCTTTAAGGAAACCCATGGCAAATTAGGGTTGATATATGAATTGACAATAGAAAATAATTTAAAATAATTTGACAATAATTTAAAAAATGTCTCTCGAGGATCAAATCTGCACATTTGCATTGATTTCTTAAGGATCATGTGACACTGAAGACTAGAGTAACGGCTGCTGAAAATTCAGCCTTGTCATCCCGGAAATAAATTATATTGTAAAATATATTAAAATATTTTTGGGAAAAAAAGTGAATTTTTTATTTGCACCATATTTTTGTTCAAATAAATGCAGCCTTGATACTTAAATAAGAAACCTAATTTAAAAAAAAATACTAATACAAAATCTTACCAACCCCAAACATTTTTTCGGGTTAGGAGTTTGGCATGCTAAAATATTCTTTCAGTCATTGAATCTTGATGGAATGATGCAACTTTTGTGAAAAGACTGCAGGGAACAATCAAAAATCAACAACAGAAGTTCTGGGTGAGTTCATGCAAAGGACATCTGAGTGCACAAATCAGAGAACGAAGGCATCATGAAAATTCGCTGCGAAAATTATTACTGTAGCCGAGTATGGTTTGTCAGATGTTAGTTGTTTGTATCTTTTTGTCATTGTGTCACTGGTAATGAGCAGACACGACCATCAACAAACTCAGATTAATTGAAAAGTCACAATAATGCTTTGAACTTAGTTCACTGTCAAAAAAAAAAGAAAAACCAAGTCAAAAGCAGCATGAGTGGATAAAAAGGTTGTACGCGGCCTGTGCACAGACCACATGTGGAGGGCGCTTCAAAAAGTCACTTCCTCTGAATTGCTCTAATCATTGACTGGCAGGGCATCAGACAGGTAATGCCACCGGGAGAGAGACATAAGCTGAGGAAAGTCAGTTGTAGGATTTATTTGTTTTCTGTACTAGCCTACTGCGTGGTTTTACACACAGCGCACTGGAAATTAAACTTTTTTTATTATTCTCAGTTCTGGAGAGTCCAAGAAATTTGACTTTATGGTCATTTTTTATGAATTTAGAACAGTTACAACAGCTGAATTTTTAATCAACACGTCTAAAAATAAAAACTGTACTTTCCCTGTAAATATCCTTGAAAAATAAATGCAGTATCCCATTTCACTCTCACAGTCTCTTTCATTATTTACATCTCGAAAATCCAAACTTGTCAAGAGTAACATAAAAAACTGACATTCTATATCCTGCATAAGTTATATTCTCCATGTTCCAAACCAGCGTTTCTCAACTACCTTTGCTGCCGGTTCACTGCACAGAGCTAAATAAATGTATGATGTGGGGCAAAGCTACAGATTTGGAGCCAAACTAACTCATAACTGTCATGTGATGAATGCAAGTCAGTCTAAGCACAACAGCGCTCATATTTTGTACCCTCACGTTCTCACTTACACCATTCATCTCTTGTCACCTGTGTATCTGTTAGTATCTGAGAATATTGAGGTCGGTGAGGGAGAGCAATCCACCGCAGTCACCAGTGATTCAGTTAGTAAGAGGGAACGCAGTAATATCTGGATCATTTTGTAGTCAGCTGCACAGACTAAAGTGGTTTCCACTGTAATTTGTGTAAAACCACCATAGGCATGCAGAGGAAATGATTTGTTATGCATAATCAGCACAATTACATACACTAGCACTGGTAAGTAGCCTACTATTTGTTTAACTTTACCATACAAGATTTATGAAGTGGATAAGGCATATTGGGGATGTACCAATTTTATAATTCTGCAACACAGCACAGGCTTGAAATACATGCTTCTAAATACATTTCTGCAACACCGTTATTACGTACCTTACTGCACGTTTCGTGGCAGTTTCAAAGTGAAACGTCCAGTGAGTGGCGCTAAAAACGCGGGTTCAATACGTGACCCTGGCATGTTTTTGTTACGTTGATATAGGCATGTATTGCTGTGTTTGTATTACTTGCTTCAGGCACGTATTGTGGTGGTTCATAATTCAAATATCCGAGGAGTGTCGCTAAAAGTTAATGCTCTATCGTGTTGAAAATATCCCCTACACCAAGCCCAACTCTAAACCTAACCGACAGTGTTAACAAATGCAAAAATGATATAAAAACACGATGCAGCCGTGCTATTTTAACTTTTTAATGTGGATTTAAGCTGTTTTGTTCAAACCGTAGTTTCACTGGGTTCATACCGGAGCTCTTCATTACTTAAAGGGTTAGCTCACCCAAAAATGAAAATTCTATCATTAATTACTCACCCTCATTTAGTTCCAAACCTGTAAGACCTTTGTTCATCTACGGAACACAAATTAAGATATTTTTGATGAAATCTGAGAGCTCTCTGATCCTCCATAGACAGCAAGGATACTATCACGATCAACACACAAATTTAGCAAGGACATCGGTAAAATAGTCCATGTGACATCAGTGGTTCAATCGTAATTTTACGAAGCTACGAGAATACTTTTTGTGTGCAAAGAAAACAATAACAATTTATTCAGCAATTCTTCTCCCCGAGTTACCATCTTCCGCTATTTTGGAGAGTATCCCAGAACGTAATCAGCGTTGTTTATGTTCAGTAAAAAGCGCGCGCATTCTGAATGTAAACAACGCTGATTATGTTGACATGTCATCAGCTAATTAATGGTATATATTAGTGGTCGACCAATATATCACCAAGGCCAATATACTGGCTGATATTTGGCATTTTTCAAATATCGGCATCGGCCGATAAGTTTTTCTGTTTGGGCAATGCGTTTATTTTGACGGCGCGACAGACTTTATATTTTGACACAGTGCTCTCATTCTCCCTCTTGTTCGCCATCGTTGTTAACAGTTCTGTCTAATACGGATAGAAGTCTGTCTAATAATCAGATAAAACTGTTAAAGGGATTAAAATGTATACAAAAAAGTATTATAACAATTGCTTTTATATTATTAGTAATAGAAAGGCAAACAATACTTACTTTCTTGTTTGCCATCAGCATTCAGCAAATACCCATTTATATCACTTAAACGAATCTTTGAATGGCCTAGGAACATTTAATTTCACAAACCTTGCAAACTTATTGTGAAAAATACTTTGTCATCTAAAGTATAAGTATGTTTATTTTACGAATTTAGTTTTTAATCCATTTTCAAATGACTTTCTTGACTATGAATTAAAATAAATACAATTATATCGGCCATGCATCAGCATCAGCTGTCAAAAAACCAATATCGGTCGACCACTAGTATATATTGTAGGATATCAGAGACCGAATCAGACAAATTTAAGATGCATCAGAACATTGAAACCTGAGGTGCTGGAATTCCACCAAGGAAACAGGACAATGTCATAAATTAGATTCTGGCACCACTAGTCTGAAGCAAGCAAACCAACCAACTCTTTCACAGAACAGCTTGCAACATTAAAACAAAAAGGAACACTTATTGATAATTCCAACTACGGAAGGACATTGTCAAATTTGGGGCAAATAATCAAGACTAATGGTCAAAGAAATGGCCGTCACATGTAAACCTGTGATAGAAAATCACGAGCTACACATCTCTCTTGGGCGGGTCTCTCCCCCACAATCAAGACAAAGACCAGACTAAAATTCCTTTACCCAAAGAACACCCTTTTGTTCTACGCGGAACTTCACAAAGACTGTGCTTCCATATGCACCTAAAATCATCTTAAAAGACTTTCATTTTCATTTTTAATGAAACTAATCTTTTACGCATAACTCCATATCATGTATGTAACCCACACAATTAACTATCATGTTTTAATCACATATTATGTATGTCTTTTTAATCATTATTGAATAGCTGAAGGATTCATATGTGTTTGGTATGTATGAGTTTGAAAATTCATGCTTTAAATGTTTCTTCCAATCAATTCTTTGTCAAATGTATCACAGTCTTGTTATAGAAATCATATCCAAAATTATGCTTTACAAGAGCGGGAAAATTCGGACCATGTGACTGATCAGATAACATGTTGATTTATTGATTGGGGAAGAAACAGAGCAACACCCCTAAGCTAAGATAATATCTAATTGGTCAAGACGTCCAGATGGGACGGTCTGAAAGCCGAGTTTAAAAACTCAGGACACCATCAAACTTTCTCTTAGCTTCTCTTAGCTCCTCTTAGCTCTTAGTCCCTTCTCCTCTGCTCTTCTCTTCTGCCACCACGTTTTGACGCTGCCCTTTGAGCGTGCTCTGGCCTAAGTGCCAGCTGCCACCACAATGAGAAGAAAACCCACCTAGTCTCGTTACACCTTTTATTCTTTTAATTTCTTTCCTTTTCCGTTGCGAGTTTCGTGTTCTCAGTGTAAGTTGTGCCGTCATGCGTCGAGTTCAACTCGAGTCTGTGACCACCTCAAAACTTCTACCAGCCACAAGTCCGCATCCTCAGCCAATGCCCAACCGTTGGCCTCCCAAGACGTCACTTCAAGGACTACTGAACATCCAACCAATCAGCAAACTTGGGAAACCCCCCCCGTGACGACGACGACAAAAGGGTATCCCAGAGGCAAAGCAAGCAAGTAACCTCCAGACTTTTGCTGAGTCGGTGCCATTTAATACAAATTTTAACCTCATTGAGAAACTCAAAGCGAGGGTTAAATAAGTGATTGATGGTTGTTCAGGTCTATGCAATTGCACATATTTCTGTAAACTTGGGATTTCATATTTTCATTCTTTTAAGCTCATCCTTTTCTTACTTTCTCTCTCTCTGCAACGTGTGAATGTGTGAATGCTTGTGTTCATGTGTTAGATTAGTTTACATGTCTTAGATTTATATAAATAAAATCTTATTTATATTGAAAAGAGAAGTACCTTGTGTTTTGTGCTCACAAGTTAATGTCTTTCTGTCGATCTTGTTACTGTGCTATTAAATAGTGTTTTCACTATATTTTGGATTTTAATATCCAGTGCAGAGTTGATTGTTATACGGATCCTTCAGTGATCAGCCGTGAAACAGCAATTCTGTCCAAATTCCCTATAAAATCATAAATGATTCCCTTTGAGCTAAATTAAACTATTTCTTTAAATGAAATATATATTACGTATTTTACGTTACAATATCAAGGAACGCTAAGGCATGCAACTGTACATGCTTTATATATTTTTTTAAAAAATGCACATATCTGCTTATTATGTAAATATATGCTTTTTATCTGGTTTTGAACAACTTCCAGTTTTATCTGAACACAAATAATGCTGTCATTATCACAGATCCAGATAAGGACATTGTTGCATCCCTAAATGCTACCTAAATGTTAAATTATTAAAGTTGGAAGGAGGTATTAAGCAAGATATTTAAAATTTTAAAAAAAAAAGTCACAAAAAGCTATATCTGCCTTGTAGGTTCTTTTGTTTTTATTTTATTAACAACAATAATTTTTCCATGGCACATGGTACACACTCTTGTCTCCAGTCAGATTCATTAGCACTACATTCCGGTGTCAATTCCTGACAGTTACTCATTTTATCATATCAAAATTTTAAACTCCAAAACTGTTTTCAGAAAAAATAAATATATATCTTTCAGCATGAATAGTTCAATCAAAGATCGATAGAACAATCATAGTTTAAGTGCCGAAGCTGTAAGACATCAGACTCCTCCAGAGCAAGACACAAGTCCATTCCTTCAACAAAGAATAATCCAACAAAGCTCTCTGACTCGGTTTGATAAAGCACTATTGATTTTAACACTCATGCAGAGAGAACAGGAAAAGACCCACTGTCAAAACAGTCAATATGTCAATCTGAGATTCAGACTATAGTGGATTATGGGTACCTCTTAAAGTCATCAATAAAGGAATCCATTGATGCATTGTCATTGAAATCAAAAATAACTACCTTTTTGTGTGTTGCATTGGCTGCCTATTAATCATGCTGTTTATTTGTATAAATTTGCATTGAAAACATGTGAATCATGCTTCGAAAGCAGGATTTGGTTTTGCGGTTGTTTTTAGCCTAGGTACAGACCCATGAAAGCATAAATCGTGAAATTTCCTTCACTTCACCCAAACATAGGGCTATGTATATCTGTCCTCCTAATCCGGTTAGGCTTCTTTTATCAAACATAGAAATATGAGTCAGCCTTTTTTTCCACACATCATCACATTTTTCTGGATTAATTTCAGTGTCACACTGTGTAACAGATATCTGAGAGCAGAATGTTATTTCTATGGCAGCAAATGTGCCTGCTCTCTATTCCTGTGATGATGGGACTTTTCTTCTCAGTGTTCCTCAGAGCCTGTCACAGACACAAAGGAGCTGATAGCACAACTGCACCGCTGGAAAATAGACAACTTCTCACGTCAAAATGGCCATCTCAGATTTGTCAAGTCAGTGCCATAAATCCACTCACAGAGTCACCTCGGGTTTCTCATAAGACATTATATTTTTAATGCAATCCACATGGCAGCAGGCTCTGCTGAAGTACATTTTGATCATTTTGAACATTTTGACAGAACTGTCAGCTAGCCTTCTTATCCTTCAACATAGCCTCTGAATTTGCATTAACACGGATTTCTTAAGCTAGACACCAGACATATTCATGTCTTACAGCTTTATACCCAATCAGCAACAACAAAATTTGTGTTCCAACAAACATGAGACAGCCAGCTTAAAGAAAAGCAGGTCTTGATACAAATATGACATTGCTTATGTTGCTCTGCATTTACAAAATCTCATTAGCTTAATGCAACTAGATCTTTTTTTTGCTTTTTTTTTTTACATTCTCAATAGTGATTCACATCAAATTTGATTACATTTTGCAGTTTGAAAAACTGTATGAATAAGGCATAGTTTGCCTCACTCTGTCAGGCAATTTTTTTCAAATAATGTAATACATGTTTAAGCCTATTAGTTTCAATTGGCAAATGAAGCATGAAAATACAAGACAAATATGTTCACAAAAATATTCATCTCAAGTCTTAAAGAAAAAAAATCCTAGAAAATGTAAATGGAAGATGGTGCTCTGGAAATGGAGCACCCTGCAGGGCTTCGTATTACAAGAAATGTTTTTTGGCACCAAACCTTGCACAATGAAAATATTACTGAACCCAAATGAAAGGGCAGAAAAGCTACTTTGCCATGTTGCATGTGCTGGAGACTTCCTGCACTATTCTAATACCTTTCGGTCTTTGTCTTTACTGTGACAAATTCACTTTTCTGTCTATTTGTTTGATTTTCATCCTAGCTGGGAAAAAACATGTCATTTGAAATAGCTGCAATCACAAAATGCCTAAAACTAACCTAAAACACACCAATGCTTTACAAACTTGCTAACTTTCAGAAAAAAGCTTTTGGACATTTTTGGACATTAGTATTTAATATGGTTTTGTTTTGTTTTTCACAACACCCATTTTTCTTTGAATGAGCACATTACAGAGCCTTTCATACATTTTTTTACAACGCAATAAACAATTACTGGTGTTTGAAAATTAGGGGACAAGGCAAGATGATACAGGTCTCTTTCTTAAGAGTGGGATGATACTGTTCGAACATAAGACTCGTTTCATACTCATTTCATAACCATAAAAACCATTATAGAAAAATGAGAAAACAAACATCAACTGCCAGCAATCACAGAACACACCAAACTTTAAAACAACAAGATACCTTACTTAAGTTACTCAGTAGCTTCTATTTCTATATTAAGACACAATCTTCGCAGAGACATCTGACGCAATGGAGGTATAAGCTCACAACTTCTGGGGTAATTTGTCTTTGTTAACTGCTTTCCATAAAGTATAATATGACATGGTGCAATACAAAACCGCTTCAGATATGAAATGAAAAAAAGCACATCTAAAAGCTAAAATGGTTGAAATTTAAGGCAGTTCTTAGGATCAATTTAGGTCTTTGCTATCATAGCTGAAACAGTCAGAAAGTGATGCGATGATCAATACGGCACCTTTGTGGGATGGTGTCAAAGAGAAATGGCTCAGCCATGAAAGAGGCATGAAGGTTTTAAATGTATGGCTTATGCAGGAATGAAGAGTCCTTCGTTTGAAAATTTATGAGGAACCATCCCATGGAGATGTATTAAGTTTTCAGTCAATCAGAAATCAATGACTATACAGCCATTAAGAACTGCAAATAGCCTTTGAATTCCTTTTATAATTTTGTAAGATGGTCTGCCAGCCAGTGTTATATGCAGCTTTATGAAAACGGTCAAAGTGTTAAATATTGTGCGGTCTTTTAATTCTATTATGAATCCATGTGAACTGAAATTTCACATGAGGGAAAAAGATTTACCCATGCAAATATCAAGTTTTTTGCAGATGTGCCATGTTTACCAATAGACATTCGCCTAATTTGAATGTGACTTCTGTGTGAATGGTGCTTTATGCATTGCTACACTATTACCAATACACCATGGGCCTTTTTTGTCTGCCAAACATCTTGTCAAGTGCTACTGCAGCTTAAAGTAATAGTTCACCCAATAATTAACTTTTTTGTTAATTTACTCACCCTCAGGCCATCCAAGACGTAGGTGACTTTCTTTCTTAAGTAGAACTACGGTCCTTGATGATTCCGAAAATGCAAATCATCACTTTGAGAGTCAAAAAAGCTGAAACGGAAAACACAAAATTAAGGCTCACAGCTCCTGATGGTAAAACACTCCATGTATGCAAGAAACTGAACATTGTTTACAATGTTATTTCCTGTTTGTCTTCAAAAACAGAAAATAGGGTGAAAATACATTCAAAAGTGGGCATTTTATGTAATCTTGTCAACTGTAGAATAACAAAAAAAGAAATCATTTGGGCTTTAGAAAGACTGTGTTTAAATGTTCAACAATAAAATGAATGAAAGTGGCAAGACAAATGTGATTACATGCAGTGTGGCTCTTTATAAGTGGCTTGGCAGCTTAAAGTTGTGCTCCTTTGGTTAGAAACAACACATGCACAGAATAGGCTTACAACAATGATTTGTTTGTGCCTGCCATTATGCAACATAATAACCATTAATTATCATATTACATTAAAGATATTCAATTAATTCTTAAGAACATAACATACCACAAATGCAAATAGCTAGTTAAGCATATCACAACAGGCCTAGATAAAATTTCATTATATTGTGTGTTATGTAAATTCAGGCCTATTATGTAACATGCACTGACTTTCATCAACTCTTTTCTTTAATATAATGTAGGCTTACACTGGCCTTGAAACAATCAGTATAGGGTATTTTAGGCACCTTGTCTCTGACAAACTGGACAAGAACAGAGAAATATCCAAGCAATGGATTTACAAGTCGTTTTCACAAAATTCCATTTACATTGAAAAATGTATTTGAAAATCTAACATGCATTTCAGAATTTGGCTATTTGATCAGCGGCCTAGAAATAGTGCAGAAGTTCTGTTTATTTCCAGGTTTAAATGTGATTTTGAATCCCAGGCCTCAGACCTTTGAAGCCCATTGCACTTAGTACTAACTTAATGCTTTGAGAAACCAAGCTCTGCTTTTTTAAGAGACTCTGCCTTTTATTCGAAAATAACGCTGTGTTGGGCCAACAGAGAGAGACCCTGGTGCACTGATGTTCCCTAATAAAATGTTTTATCGATAGACACAGAAATTTAAAAAATAACCAGTGGATATTACTATTAATATTTTAAAAGCAGCATGCTGTGGAGAGACTTATATGGCAAAACTTTAGAGAAGTGCACTTCCATCAGCTCTAACTCTGGCAGCCTTGTCTACGGAGCCACTGCCTTTAAGCAGAAGACAAATGATACCACTTTCCTCTGTATGTTCAACAGTGTTAGCGCACAGAAGGGGGCATTGCGGTCTTAAGTGTAGTGGAGGATGCTACGGATTCTTCTGGACTGAAACTTCCAGGGGAAGATGAACAATAATGAGGTAAAGAAGTCCTCTGACCTTCATCACTGGGATGATCGCAGTGGACTCCTACTATAGGGATGGTGATCTAAAACTGTAGACTATAACCACTGCAACACTATGAGCAATGCAATGCAGAAAGCACAGTCGAAAACAGAGTTGTGCTTTACAACTTCAGACGCTCTCTGCCCATCCATCTGAAATAAGTCAAACAATGCATTTTAAATCATGTATGAATCCAATAATCTATTAGGAAAAAAAAGTAATGGATTGCTTATTACATTTCTCACACGATTGCTCAAAAGATTGCACTGGCAAAATGAGAGACAATGCAATTAGCACGGTTACAACTATCTGCAAAACATGACTACACAAGAAGCTGAAGTGTTTATTTCCCTCACATGAAGCCTTCCTCACCAGCACAATTTGAATACTGTGGCATAAATCTTGACGTTATTTACTAGAGATGCACAATATATCAGTATCATATCAGTCCATACTGAATATATTTCATCCAAAACCAAGATATGTAATTACATATTTCTAGTCTCCTACTAATTTTACATTTGGTAACACTTTAGAATAGGGAACACATATTCACTATTAACTACGACTTTTCCCTCAATAAATTCCTAATTGCTGCTTATTAATAGTTAGTAAGGTAGCTGTTAAGGATTAGGGATGTAGAATAAGGTCATGTAGAATAAGGCATTAATATGTGCTTAATTAGTACTAATAAATGGCTAATATTCTAATAATATGCATGCTAATAAGCAACTAGTTAAGAGACCCTAAAATAAAGTGTTACTGATTACGTTAACATTTTAGTATAGAGACCAATTCTCACTATTAACTAGTTGCTTATTAGCATGCCTATTTTTAACATATTGCCTGTTTATTAGTAATTATAAAGCACATCTTCTGTATGACCATATTCTACATCCCTAAACCCAATATCTAAAATTAACAACTACCTTACTAACTATTAATAAGCAGCAAATTAGGTGTTTATTGAGGCAAAAGTTGTAGTTAATGGTTTGTTAAAAGCGAAAATTTGACCTTAAAATAAAGTGAGCCCTAAATTATTATATTTTGCAGTCATCTAGTCAACTCTCACTAAAAGTGGCTCGTTAACAACATGAATACTATTAAAAATAAACCATTTTTCAAACTGTACATTACAATGTTCTGATGTTTAAAATTACTTGTAGCAGTTAAACCTTTGTTTTTTTTATGCTGCTTTTTCTTTTTTACATATAAAAATGTAAAATTATCCATTTATCCATCTGAAAGTGATGAAAACTCATTTACACACACTCATGCCTTTCTTTCTTATGTAAAACATAAAAAGATATTCTGAAGAATGCTGGAGGTCAGAACAACACTGGATCCCTGGACAAAAATAAATAAATAAATCTTTTAAAATATCTTCTTTTGTGTTCTACAGCAGACAGTCATACAGGTTTGGAATGACATGAATGAATGAATGAATGAATGATGCATTTATATAGCTCTGTATTGTGTATTGCCATACACCCAAAGCGCTTGACAATAGTGGGGGGGTCTCCCCTCAACCACCACCATTGTGCAGCATCCACCTGGATGGTGCGACCGCAGCCACTGTACAACGGCGCCAGTGCGCTCACCACACACCAGCTACAGGTGGAGAGGAGAGAGAGATAGAGCCAATCAAGTGGATGGGGATTATTAGGAGGCCATGATTGATGAGGGCCAGTGGAGGGAATTTGGCCAGGACACCGGGGTTACACTAGAGGTCTGCACGGGCTTTAAACTGAAGCCCGAACCCGGCCCGTACCTGAGATCGCCTGACCTGACCCGACTCGAGCGGCACAGTTAAATTTAGAGCCCGACCCCGACCCGAACCCAAAGTCTTTTTTTTTTTTTTTCCCACAACAAATAGCAAATTAAAAAAAAAAATGCTGTATTTCAAGATTGCATGCAAGAGTCAGTAATCAAATAAAGGAACAGATTCATCAAGGCTCGGCCAGTTCACAAGGCAAAATAAAAAACACTTAGGCTACCAGTTATGAAAGTTTATGAACATCAGGTGCAGCGGTCACATAACTTCTGCCGAGTTTTAGAATGGTTGTATATGACAAGATGATAATTCTTCCACCGTGCAAATTATGGTCATTTTCTTCAGCTAAGGCTCGTTAGCATTCGGCCTGCTTTAAATCAGACACAGAGATGTAGTGCAGTAAGATCGCATTTATTTGAATTAATTATATAATTTATTTGAATTAGTGAGACAGAGACAGAGGCATGAAAGTTGCGTGCGTGAACCTACGTCTGCACATCTCTCCCTACAAGCAATGAGGCTTAGTTACTTCAAAAACAGCGATTTTACCCCCTCATTGCAGAGAAATATAACGTTGCGAGTCAGTAGCCCGTCGAAGCTATTTTACTAATAAAAGTTTCCTTGTGTGTTCGCTGCGCGATCTCTCTGATATCTGTGTGCAATAATGTGTGTGCGTGCGTCTATGAAAGCAGCGTAGCCTGCATAGTTTTAGTTTAGCTACAAACCCGAGCCCAAAGCTATTCATTAAACATTAACCCGAACCCGACCCGAAACCCCAAAGTATTTCGGGACCCGTCGGGCTCGGGTAGCAGACCTCTAGGTTACACCCCTACTCTTTACGAGAAGTGCCATGGGATTTTTAATGACCACAGAGAGTCAGGACCTCGGTTTAACGTCTCATCCGAAACACAGTGCTTATTGACAGTATAGTGTCCCTGTCACTATACTGAGGCATTAGGACCCACACAGACCACAGGGTGAGCACCCCCTGCTGGCCTCACTAACACTTCTTTCAACAGCAACCAGGTTTTCCCAGGAGGTCTCCCATCCAGGTACTGACCAGGCTCAACCCTGCTTAGCTTCAGTGGACAACCAGTCTTGGGCTGCAGGGTGATATGGCTGTGACATGAGAGTGAGTAAGTAATGACAGAATTTTCATTTTTGATTGAACTCTCTCTTTAACATCAGATTCCTTGGTAAAGCTATCAACAGGCTTTTCTTCCCTGCTCCTCAAACTACTATTTTTTCAATGGTTAATATTAGCAGCAAAGTGGAGAGAAGCTGGAGTGTATGGAATTTTGTTATAATGAAAAACTATTAAAAAGATTCCAAATACAAATCAGATTATTGGATAGGCCCAAATGAAATATAGTGAGTGCTGCTCTTAGTTATATTGTCCTTTAACTCTGCACTGAAGCAATAACTTGCTCTATTACCCTCACATGAACCTGCGCAAGCAGAAATGATTGAACTCAGCAGGACGGAGGGTATTCTCTGTGGATGCCACAATAGATGACCCAGAAAAATACTGAATCCGGGAAGATCACAGTAATCATCACCTGATCCTGCATCGATCCGGTATTGTAAGTTTCATTTGTTTGCCATCAAACGAACCCAAATATCCCATCTGGTCCCCCAGCAGAATATTGATCAGGTGGATGCGAGCAGATGCAGGTGGTCACGAAGATTCAAGACTGGCAACATCCAGGTTAATTTTCCATGAAAATGGCACAAGTAATTCTAAAAGAAGAGGAAATGAATGGATTCAAAAGAGATTTCTGGCAGACATGGAAAAATATGAGCGTAAAAGCACCGCAGTACAGTTAAAACACTCCGAGGACAACCTCCATAGCACTGTGCCACATGATCAGGGATGTCATCAAAAATCTCCCTTAGTGACAGACTGCGCTGCTTGAATATGGAAGTGAAAACAAGAAAAGAACCTTGATGTATTTTGTTTGAAGCTAGTACATCTACATTGTGCATTTTCTCAGTGTGCTGAGGACATCTACTGGCACCACATTTGTTACGTGATCACTTTTCTTACTCTGGGCTATAAGATCCAGTTCATCAAAGCTCTCAGCCACCATAGCAATACAATTCCTCAGCAAATCACTAAGGATGAACAGCCGCCTCAGTTGATTTGTGTCCTCTGCCCACCCATCTCGCCCATGTTCCACTGTCTAACTTGCTAAATGGTGTTATATTTCCTAGCTCTTTTTCTGAATGCACGAGAGATTTGTTGCTGTCTCTCTCTCAGGTGAATGTGCAAAGTGTAATACAGACTTATGGCTGCCGTGTACCTCTTCCCTGACATGGCAAAAAATTCTCTGCCGCTCCATTTATCAAAGCTCCTCTCACTGGAACCAGCTTTAAAATGACCTTCATTAAATTGATATTTTCCTGCAACGCAGATTGAAACATTCATTGTCTCCTCCTACACACTCTGACCAGTGTAATAGGCTTGAGTGTCTGGCGTAATTTTTATAGCCTCTTTTAGAACATCGTTCATTTTCCCACAAGTTATTCTCCCACAAGTATGTATGCACACTTTTCAGAAACATACATAATGGGTTTTGTTGTGCAACATCAAGGCTGCACACATGGCTCAGATTTTCTGCCAGGGAGCTGAATGAAATATGGTTACCCATAGCACCACGGAGGCCTTCTGAGAAAAACTTGGGCAGGGTTTAACCGAACATGGTATGGAAAAGGACATGGCAGGTGAGTAGCGGCAGATTCTGCACCATAAAATGTGCTTTAGCTCCAAAAACAAATATAAAAGGAAAAGTTCACTCAAAAAGAAAAAAATTGCTGTAAACTTAAGATTTAGGCCATACAAGACAGTCACCAATGGATCTTCTAAAGTGAATGGGTGCCATCAGAATGAGAGTCATTAATGATGGATTTGTTTCCTACAGACACAGGTTTTCATTCCACAAGACATTAAAGGTGCACTAAGTGATTTTTGAAAAACACTTTTGACCACAGCGTCGGATCGAGTCCCAAAACACACTTGTAGCCAATCATCAGTAAGGGGGCGTGTCTTGCAATGATAGAAAGAAGAGAGCGCTCATTTTGAGTGCACAGGATGGATTAGCAGATCGACTATAGACAGAGAGAGGTGGCAGATGGTGAGTAACGTTGATTTTGCTTCGTTTCACACAACTTATCCGTGTTGGCTTTTGTTTGAATATGCTTGTGTGTCATCTTCAGTTGTTTCCGTGATCGTCGCTGCCATGGTTGCGTACGTACATGTGGGCCGGAGATTTCAAAATAGGGGTGAGGTCCTGTTGGGGTATGGGCGTGTTTGTTTTGGTGCTTTCAAATATCAACACCGTTTGGCAAAAATCGCTTAGTGCACCTTTAACTGATAGACTGAATGGAACTCTCAATCTGACGGCACCCATTCACCGCAGAGGATCCATTGGTGAGCAAATGACGTAATGCTAATCCTCTGTACCAATAAAACATTTAGTGCTTTTCATGAAAAAAATCAGGTCTAGTTATGCCCGTGTTTATTTCCAAGATTTCCAATCAAAAACATTCACTGTACAAAATAGCACTTCACTATTAGAGTTTGATGCATATGGTGCTGCTACACAAATAAAACTTATATAAAACTAAAACTAAGTGCTACTGATTACCAAACAGTTGGTACACGTATACAAGTTTAGGAATAAGCTTAAAATACTCATGAAATTATGTGGTATTGCTCCACTAGCATCATATGATACAGTATATTAAGATTTTTCTCAGATATACGGATTCAATTTTCTGTTCCATTTGCAAGCAATTTGCTTAAATACGCAATGACGCCCTTGGATAATTAAAAACAAGACAATGTCACTTTTTGGCAGAATAACAACAAAATAAATAATTTTTTTTAAAAGCCTGGGCACTGGTATCACATTCATTACCGGCCAGCAAATTAATTATGAGTGTACTAATTAACAGTCTGATAAACCAAGCGAATGGAAAGCTGCCAGAAGTTACAGGTTACATTAAGGCTTTGCACTGTAATCCTGCGCATTTTCAATATCATTTTGGCTTTACTTATATATTTGTGAGCAACCTGATGATCCAGATTTGAGAATTTTCCAGAGAGCATCTTGTGCTTTAAGGGATACTTCACCTAGAAATTAAAATTTTGTCATATTTACTCACCCTCATGCTGTTCCAAACCTGTATGATCTTCATTCTTCTGTGGAACACTTTTTTTTTCATACAGAACATTGGGTTCCATACAACACTGAAATCATTGACATGCATCGTATGGAGACACACACACTGACTGACACAACACAGTTTTCAAAATATCTTCTTTTGTGTTTTACAGAAGAAAAAATTCCTTTTTGGAATGACATGAGGGTTAGGATGTTATGAGTAGAAGAGTATTGTATTTTAATCAAAAACTCAATGAGGTGACTCATTCTTAGAGACCACACAGAGAGAAGTTTCAAAAGTTGTCACTCTGTCAGGTGAGTTCTGTGTGCTCCTACCAGGAAAAAAAAAGCAGGATGACATGACAAAATACAGAGCAACTCTGAGAAAAGGAGCGATAATTTCAGAACTTCTCTAAAAACTCCTTCAGCAATTTTTTCAGAAAAGTATGAAATCATAAGTACAGATATTGATTGCTATAGTCTTTCTGATCCATTGAACTGCCCAAGTTCAAGGTCTATATGAATTAAAAGCTTTCTGGAAGAAGTCTGAGATTTTCAGTCAGTTCTTGGAAATGGAAAATCCATTCAAAATTTGCAGGCTTTTTCCATCATAAGATGCATGGCACTGTGGCTGGGATCTTCTTTTTCATATATACCGCACAAATCTGTAGTCTCTCTGAACATTTCACTTCTACTTTAAAGGCCGTATGTATTATTGTTTAGCCTCTGCAAATATTTGCACCATTCTTGTGGCCTGCTGATAATGCTACACTTATAGAGGTGGTAAATTTGTCACTTTGCAAACCAATGCTCTTTCATTTCACATAAGCTATAGGAATATTTTAACATGTTAAAAGCCAAGGCATCTTTTCTCATCAAAATGAGAAGTGATAATTGCCATTATAACACAAACAAGTCTCCAATCACAGTTCAATTTCAAGTGTTGCTCTCATTAAAGTAAAAAAAATAAAGAAGGAGGGAAGGAAAAGCATTTAAGTGTAGAACCTGTACTTGAACCTCTACTGAATTCAGAATAATCAGAAAATAAAAATGTAAAACCAAGGTTCTCTCTAAGCACACATTAAACCAACAACAAATTATCAAAATACAATATAACTACAACAATTGCAGGAAAAAAAAAAATTACCTCTGCTATAGCTTGTTTCCTAATGAAAGTTTCTATTAAACCCTTTCTAATAAACCTTTTTCTTTTCTTTTTTTTTTGATGAATTGCTAGTTATGTTCCTTATTTGTATTGTAAGTTGCTTCATTTAAAATCATCTGCTAAATGGATAAATGTAAATGTACATTCATTTCAAGTCATTCCAATTAAAAGGCATTTAAATGAAACCAGCATTTTGCTTATTCTTAATGTTCTAGAAAGTGTTTGGCCCCAGAATAGTTAAAATTGAAACTTCTGAATCTCCTGTGTATTTTTTTCTGTTGACGTGCTTTATCCTATTCAAATCTAAATATGCTATTCATATACTGCTTTCTCACAAAAAAAGTGAACAAATGTCATTGTTGCATTTTCAATACATTACTGACCAGTCCCAGCAACACTGGCTCAACCATAGGTGTATGTTTTGGACAGAGCAATCTGCTTAGATGACCAATGGCAGAAAGAGGGACTGTTCAGAAAACATGTTTGGAATTTTATTTTATTTTTTTCGTTTTCAAATGAAATGAAAATGAAATAAAATATAAATATTGAATGAAAAACAAAAAAGCTGAAGAACTAGAATTACATGAAAACTGAAATAAAAATAGAGCAAAATAAAGATATTATAAAATGAATTAAAATGACTAAAGCACAAAATTTTTTAAATATAAAAAAATAATAAATACTAATAGTAGATAAATAATACTTTGTTTGGTGATACAAAAATTGTATACTCCACCTCTAACCAAAAAAAAAATTATATATATAACCATCTTCCTCTAAACTGTAAAAATGAGTTGAGAAAACTGGCTCTCTCTGGAAATACCAACATATATTTTATATAGTATATGGTCAAACACAGAGATTGAAAATCCTTTAATAAATCGATCACTTTCACAATCACTGCAGATAAAGAAGCATCTGGCAAGGAAGTGTGATGAAAAAGCATTTGATATATTGAATGAGTGTGAAGAACAAGAAGTCTCTATATTTCCCCCGCCTCCTCACAGCGCTCCATACAGCAACCACTCACATATATGCGTCACAAAATTTGAGAAATTCAATTGAACGGATACTGAATATTCGCCAGGAAGAAACTTATAAAGTGAAAATTAGCCCATGAGTGAACTCTCAAAAGATGAGGACTAGTCCATATGTGTAGTTGTCACCCTACCGTCTAGTGGCACAAAAACATTACCTGGAGTGCCAGAAATCTTCTGATCGCTGACGGAGAGAGGCATGAAGGATTCCGCCAAGTGTAGGGGCGATGGGAGCGCTGTGCCACTTGCTACGGTATTGTCTGATAGCAAATGTATGACACCATTTCTATTCAGAATATGTTCTCCCAGTTTGTTAATGAACACTTCTGGGACAGTGGGTTGGAAGAAAGAAAGCATCTCAAAATCTCCAACAAAAAAAAAAAAGAACTTGAACTTAATTGGTATAGACTGTAAAGTGGAGTGAAGTGGGAAAGAAGCAGCTCGCTTCTCAAGGCCATTTGAATTTGTGCCTGGGCTGTCGAGACTGTGAAATATTAATTGGTTGTGGGTGAGTGGGAGCAAATGGCAGCTCTGAAGGCGGGTACCAGAGTAAAGAGAAAAATCACACGCTTGGAAAGACACATCATGTAGCACCACAGACGTGATCATGGAGCGGTCAGGTTCATCTGGACAGTAATCCTTCCTGTGATTCAGAGTAGATAAAGTACAGCGAGGTGTTATTGTGAAGTAGACAGTACATTTCCTCTCTTCAGAACGGTTCGCTCACTTGAGCTCTTTCAATACTGCTGTTCTACATTAGGCTCCTGGCTTCATTTGAAAAGGACAAGGGAAGTGCAAGGGAACTACAGAGGGAAGTTTAGTGAAAAATCAAACCAACCAAAACACTGCTGAAATACCAAGTGAACAACTCTTGATTGTGTACATACAATTTAAGTGTGTCACTCACTTTGCTGTAAAGACTGGTTTTGCGATATACAATGGGATGATTTAACATAAATGCTTCTATTTTGATTTTGGGTTTTTTTGGGGGGGGGGCAGTACTTTAATACAGTAC
>JAFVLL020003493.1:0-58334 GCA_021397915.2 Tor tambroides | reverse complement strand
TGGAAACTTAAATTCCTGTAGAGCTGCTTTGCAACGATTTGTATCGTAAAAAGCGCTATACAAATAAACCTGAATTGAATTGAATTGAATAATTTTTTTTTTTTGCACAATAATAATAATAATAATAATAAATAAATAAAATGAAAATAATAAAAAGAAATAAATGAAGAAAGAAATAGCTGCACATTGTGTGAATTTAATTTAATTTAATTTAATTTAATTTAATTTAATTTTTAGTACCACACTTAAAATGTATATGAATGTCCCAGAGTGGGAGATTCAAGTAAAAATGTTACTTAAACAAAACAAAATGAAAACAAAAAAGGTTGTACATTATTTGACATTATTTGTATTTTGTTTTGCATTATACAATAATAATAATAATAAATAAATAAATAAATAAATGAAAAAAATAGCTGTTTTAATTTAATTTAATTTAATTTAATTTTTAGTACCACACTTAAAATGCATATGAATGTCCCAGAGTGGGAGATTCAAGTAAAAATGTTAATTAAACAAAACAAAATGAAAACAAAATAGGTTGTACATTGTTTGACATTGTTTGTATTTTGTATTTTGTTTTATTTTCTTTTGCATTATATATAATAATAATAATAATAATAAATAAAAATACATTGAAAATAATAAAATAATAATAGCTGCACATTGAATTAAATTTGTTTTATTGGATCTAACGCTCGTTATTTTATTTTATTTTATTATTTTATTTTATTTTAAGTACCACACATAAAATGTATTATGAATGCCCCAGAGTGGGGGAAAAACAAACAAACAAACAAATAAAAATACAAAAAAGTATATGTGTGTAATTTTTTTTTACAAATATATGGAGAGTCAGAGAGAGATCTTTTTTAACAAATTTAGCACAAACACACTTCTTAGCCAAAGCAATAAATAAATAAATTGTGAATGTGTGACTTTAAATGTTTTGCAATACCGAGCATATTCATAATCATTGTGCAGAGGTCTATAAATCCAGTGTCTTTGTCCCTGATGTCATGTGCTGTTTTCACTTGTCTCAGTGTCTCGTGAAGGCATGTGCATTTAACCCTCTTCAGAGGCTTATTATTCTATTATAATCCGCTGTGGTGCCCTAACAGCGCTCTGACACCCCTGAGGCTGTGAATTTGAATGCGAGCGTGTGTGTGAAACGAAGGGGTGCAGCCCGAGCCCCACACACAATGCTCCATATGGAGACCCGATGGAGAGGAGGGAAAAGAAAGACGCGGATGACCAGAGAGTGACACACTCAATGACTCACGTAGCGAGCAGCTCCTCAAGGCATTTTATTTAGGGTCAGCTCAGAGATGGAGAAGGCCTGGAATGAGCCCAAAACACACAAACACACACGCTAATAAAAATCCAAGGCCTGCTTTTCACTGATAGTGTTTGAAGAGACTCATTACAAAGACACACTCTTCTGCACGCCGCCCTGGCATCGCTCCACCTGTGTGTCTGCGAGGAGGGTTGTAAGACAGCTGCCCCCTCTGCCACGGCCAGCCTCCTCCTACAGGGTATCAGTCATGGCACCATCCTTCGCTCCCTTTCATTCGGAGCTTCTCCACGTGGCGCATTCACTCCAAACATACACGTCCTTCTCTTCCTCACAGACGTCACATAGAGTTATCACCAAGGCAACTGTGGTGTAGTGCGCGAGCCTCATTGAGCCGGTTTGTTCTGTGCGCGGCCCACGCCCTGAGCCCACACTCAATACTCACCACAATCAATCAGCATGTGAGTTTTAGCTCTCACAATACACTCATAGTTCAGCACAGCTGCACATTTGGCCCATCAGGACCAGCACTTGTGTGCACTACAGTGATGCCCATCCAGGGTTGAAATGACTACTTGAGACACTATAGAAAGATATTTTAAATCTAATGTGAGAGCATGTTTGCATTTATGTCAATGGTAGTTGCTTGGCTGGATACCCAGATGAATGTATTTCTTCCATATTTGTAAGTGATTTTGAACCAATTAGCTAATCCATAAATGTCATTGACAGGAAATTTAGCTCCTGATTGGCTGATGACACCATAAGAATGCAGACAGCTGCAAAGTTCTTCATTAGCAAGGATCATGAGCTGTGAGGTCAAAGGAAAATATTAGATAATTTCATGCTGTTAAGAGCCCTTCTACTGTAATATAATGAAATATTGTGATATATACTATGCAGTCAAACGTATTTGAACAGTAAGATTTTTAAAGGGGTAGTTCACCCAAAAATGAAAATTAGCTAATGTTTTACTTACCCTCAAAGCATCCTAGGTGTTTATGACTTTCTTCTTTCAAACGAATTTTGAATTTTGGGGGTTATAGAAATGAATACTTTTATTTATAGAAATGGGGTTATATGACAGGGTTATAGAAATGAATACTTTTATTTAGCAAGGATGCTTCAAAAGTGATGATAAAGGCATTTATAATGTAAAAGTGTAAGAAACTGCTTGAAATTTAGGCATTATTATCAAATTTTGCCCTCCACTGCAGCTCTCAAATCTAATTTGTGTTTGTACATAATAAATCTTGCTGCATGAAGATGCACCTTTACAGGTTTGTTGTCAGTGACAGCTATTGTATCAAACACCATATTGCACCAATTTTGATTTTAATATCCTATAGTAATTCTATGTCCCACGACTAATATTTCACAATTACGTGAGTGCCTTTTGTAATTACAATTACAAAAGGCACTTACGGTTTTAATCAGTTTTTTTAATAATCTCTCCATGTAGTCAGTTTACTTGTTTGACTTATTTATTTGTAGTATTTACTTGCATATTTGCGCATCCTGTTCATTTGATCAGGAAATGGCATGCTTGATTTCATTCTAATGAACCCAATAACCGCCTAATACCAACGTTAATAAACTGATCTTTAGCTCTCTCTAGTGTTCAGTCTCAGATATATCATCTTTCTCTGCTCCCGTCTTTGATCAAGAGCCCAGAAATACATTTGTGCCTACATATGGGGGAACCAAACACAGACAAATATGCATATGTTAAGTAGTTTCATACATGCTCTTTATAGCGTCTGTATTACTGAGATATTTTTAGTCAGACGAGGTGCAAAGTGTGATTTATACAGGCTTGTGCCACTGGATGGCAGTCTATTCAAATGATCTCATTTGCCAACACAAGTTACTAAAACATATCAAGAGTTTAAATCTCAAAAATGAAGGATAAAAATCAGTCTCCTGTGCACTCTCATACAGCTGAGACAGTATCAAGCGAGTGTTTATAGATTTGTCTGTTTGTGTGTGTGTGTGTATGATGCGTGTTTGCCCACAGGCTTCTTCTGTGTCGTACTTAATGAAGCCACATAGCGAGTTTTCTGTTGCCATGGCAACCTTCAGTCACTGAGGCCAAAGTGTGTGGTGAGACAGACGCTCCATCACTCAGAAGACAGATATACTGTAGTCTATCATCTTCAAGCGTGATAATGATGATGATGATGTAATCACCCTGGGCAGAACATCACTGTCCTACAGTGCTCAAGCAGAGCTGATCTGACACATGAGCACACGCATGAAAACACAGTAAAAGTGGAATCAGTGGAGCAGAAACACACAGGTGTGACTGTATGCTTCAACGCCTTCTCACATTCGTGTTACACCCACTTGATGCCAGTTGTGGGACAGGAGATGGTTTAGAGGACACACAGAAATATCCCTCAGTGTATTTACAATTGACCCTTCGCAAGACCCACCCCCTTCGTTACACTGACAACGTGCCGACTGACAAGACAGAGCAGGCTACTTTTAGTATGAAACAAAGTCTCTGCTTTCGAATTGTGTCATTTTGTAAGAAATTCAAACAATAAATACCGTTTTGTGGCTCTTTAACGTGTCGTGGCAGATCGCTGTAGCGCCTCAGTTCAAGTGGCAGGTGAACCGATAATCTTCCTCTTTATTAGTTATAGCATGAAATTAATAAACATGAATGAACAGAAGGTATCTTGTTTTAATGGTGGAAAGATGTCAATACACACCATTTTTCAAGTTCAAGTCTGGTTTATTTGTCGGACAAAAATGGCAGGTTCACCGTTATGATTGATCAGATTGCCTGTCAATCAAACTCTCTGTGAAGGGTCAATTACAGTGACCTTTTTCATTTTGCATTTAGATTTCATAGTGGGTGTGTTTTTGCCATATTGTTCCAGCAGAACTGACTTTCAACTTCCCAGGAATATTTCAGGCCACTGGTACATTGCAGTGGCTGTTTTAATTAGAATAGAGATACAATCTTAGAAATCCTGTTCCCAAACCTGTTCCTTGGGTTATTAAATTGATCTTGGAGCAACATTAATCGGATGTTACAAACAGTAATTAGTAGCCTATATATTACACAAAGAGATTCATTTTTTGTATCTTAATATATATAAACTGAATGTAGATTAATTGAGTGTAAATATTTGATCTTCTAAAATTTAGTGTAAATATTTGTTTAAACTTCAGTGGTTAAAGTTTTAGTCAGCGTTTGTTCACTGTCTCTTGCTGTCACTTTATCCCACAATGCCTAAATGTGTGTGTCCTTGCTAAAAGCATTATATATACATATATATATACATACATACATACATACATGTGCGCACACACACACACACACACACACACACACACACTTATTTAATTAGTTTTAAATGCTAGTAAATTTTTATAAATGTTTTAGCATTTTGATTTTGCAGTATGTTTTTACCAATCTACAGTGTAAAATAAAATAATTTATCCCTTAATTATATGGACATTTCTGTTAACCCTAAAACACAACACAATAAAGTGTGAAATTCAAAATACAGGTAAAACAACTGTATCAATACAAAAAATAAATTCAGAAAATCCTCTCATATTAGTACAGTACAATGTACCCTATTTTTACAGAGCAGAACTAAACACAGAACCTACCGTTTTTGTTGTTGTTTTGTTATTTTTTTATTTTATTTTATTTATTACTATTATTGTGTTTTTTTGGTTAGAAAGCCTTTTAGAAGGACAAACATATAGGTAAGTGTGGAAGAATTAAATATCGACAGTAAACAAACATTGACAAACAGCTAAAACCACTGAAGTCTAAGCAAACCACGGAAGAGCAAATATTGACACTCAAATATTCAGTTAACATAATTACTTGTACATTTTCTCACACCAAAGTTACTGTTTGTTAAAAATAACAGAATTCAATAAAGGTTCCCTGTGCCTGTTTTTTTTTTCTTTTGTCTATTTGACAGCCTTTGTGTGGTGCATGCAGTCTGTCTGATATAGACTGCAGTGTGTGTGTGTGTGTGTGTGTGTGTGTGTGTGTGTGTGTGTGTGTTGCTGAGAATCATGCATTGTTCACTCAAATGTAACTGGTGATTCTGGTTGATTTGGGCTCTTTTCCTCCTCTACACATCTTCAATCACTCCAACCCCCTGAAACACTCACACACACTTGACCATTCAGGGTATAAATAGAGCTAGTGAGAATCAGTAATACAGGACATTTCTCTTCCTTCCTCCCATCTGTCTTCTCAGGTCTCTTTTCCCCATTTCTCTCTTTTCTTCCTCACCCTCCTCTTTTTTACGCCTGTCTGTTTCTATTTTTTACCACTCTCTCTTCATTCCTCTATACTCCCACCCCTGTGGTTTGTCAATCAATAGCTGAGTATTATTGATCCGGATATCGGATAAAAATTCTCTCATGTGGATGGTCGTGCTCACATCACAGCTTTGTGAAGTGGGGTCATAACTACAGCGTAACCCTGACAACTCGACCCTCAACGCTCTCTGTCGCTCAGCCGTAGACAAAAAGTCAGAGCATGGTTTCCGAAAAACAAAGAAATACACATTTGACGAGCATCTTTGAGCGTTGTTCACTTCAGAAGCGCTGGTGAGTGTGTTTCCAAGCATACATTCCTCTAAAAGAGGAGAGCATGATGCTTGGGTAATTAATGGATGTTCGACGGTTGAGTCACATCCTCAGGAAGGCTTGTGCGTCTGGATGCGTCGTGACATTCGCTCGGCACATCACATATCCCACATATTCCCCTCGACGTAAGATGCACTTCACATCGGTCGCTGTGCGGGGTGGTCTTTACAGGTTAAGGATCGGAGAAGGGTGAGAAGATGGGAGCTCTTCATGAGACAGATTAGAGTTATTGTTTTCTGCCATCATTCAGATCTGCAGTGCACTTAACCTCAGTATCTGTAATTGGTCTTCTGTAGGTCCCTGTGGATAAATGTCTGTTCAAAAACAAGTTGTGAAGTGAAGTAAAGGGAGATGTATTACACTAGATACCATATATAGACAACAATGAAAATTATTGTTTTGTTGTCTCTGCAAGTGCACTGTATGATTGCGTATGGAGTACATAAACACAGTACCTTTGATTTTTTTGTATGAACTAATTCATGTTCATTACATAAACCTTTCATGTTATATTGTGTAAAGTTTGGGGACTGTGCGGTTTTTATTATGCTTTTGAAAAAAGACTCTTTTACTCACCAAGGCCACATTTCTTTTATCAAAAATCCAGCAAAAACAGCAATATTGTGAAATATTTTTTACAATTTAAAATAACTGTTTTCTATTTGTATATATTTTAAAATGTAATTTATTCCAGTGGTGCAAAGCTGAATTTTTAGCAGCCATTAGTCCAGTCTTCAGTGTAACACGATCCTTCAGAAATCATTCTAATATTTGGTGTACATTTGGTATATTTGTCACTCAAGAGACATTTCTTAATATTATCAGTGTGAAAAACAGTTGTGCTGCTTTATTTATTTATTTGTTTGTTTGTTTGTTTGTTTGTTTAAATGTCTAATTTTATTTACTTATTTGTTTGTTTGTTTATTTAAATGTTTTTATTTATTTATTTAGAAAGCATAATACTTTTTTCAGGATAATTTGATGAATAGAAAGTTCAAAAGAACAGCATTTATTTGAAAAAAAGAATTTTTGCAACAATGTAAAAGTATTTACACTAACTTTTGACCAATTTGCAGCATCCTTGTATTAAATTATTTTCTTGGAAAAAAATGTTTATTGACCCTACACTTTTTAATGTCATTATAAATATATTTGAACAACAACAACAAAAAACTTTATTATTTTTATACTTTATCTATTATTATGAGAAGAACATAAAAACACTAGAAACACTGTGTTAAAGGGAATCTAAAAGGAAATTCCTAAAAAAAAAAAAAAAGTTAATTGTAACAAAAATATCCCAAATTGAAAATAGTCCTAAAATAGGTATGCAAAATATAATTTCTTATGGTTTATTTTGTTGATTTTGGGGTAAAATGTAATGCCATTTTGTTTATTAGGCTATTATGTATTTATGTATGTATTTATGTATTGATTGATTGATTAATTGCGGTTGTTGTTACTACTTTGATTTTGGAGTAATACAACCCAAACGTGTGTGTGTGAAATATGCCTATTCAGGGGTTAATAAAAACAAACAAAAACAGAAACACAAGTGCTGACAAAATAAGTGTCCTCGTTTTTATCACCAATGCTCATTTCCTTTCATAATCCTACATTTCGTAGTCATTTGTCCACATTATCATCAATACTGTACTCCTTCTAGCACCTCTGACACCCGCACACACAAACACTGTTGTGTGGGACACCTGTGTGTTGTTGGCCACCTGAGGGGCTTTGATACACGCTGGGCTTTAATCTCCACACTGGGCTCTTGTGCCTTTGAAGTGTTAATCTGAGGCACCTTCCCTTCCTCTTCACGACATGGACACACATCCACGGTCAGGCCTGGCCCGAGCCAGCTGGCCTGTGTGCAAACCCACATACATGCACAAAAAATACAGAAACACACACCTCCTGTTATTGGAGCGGTGAGGAAAACACCTGTAGCGCCTCTAGAGGGATATCAGGGCCCCTTCTGTAGTTTATTTTGCTTATGTTATCACTAAGAAAGTACCATGGTGTTTTGAATATGGCACCATAGTGATACTATGTTATTTAGTAGTACACACACACATACAAAATCGTGTAGAAACAATTTTCACTCTGAAGCAGTATTTTCTTGTAAAATGGTCTCTAATAATCTTTGTTGAATTTACAGTTTTGAAAAAAACTTTTTTACAATGTACCTTGGAATATGATGCAAATACCATTGTGGTTTCAGATTGTAATATTTGATATATATTATTATTATTATTATTATTAGGTTTAATTTATTTGTATTTCAGTTTTTGTTTTAGTTTGGTTTTAGTTTCTATTTATTTATTTTCTCAGTGCATCAAATTAATCTAAGTGAAAATTAGAAATGTTGGCAATTAACTGAATTAGGTTTACACTTTTTATTTAATATTTATAATTTATTTTATTTCAGCTTTATTTCAGTGACAAAAACATTTTAGTCATTTAAATAAATTTTAGCTTTAGTTAATGATAATAACCCGGAAATATATTAAATATATATACACACACTCATACATGCTGTCAAATCAGTTAATCATGATTAATCGATTAATCAGATCCGAAATAAAAGTTTGTGTTGTATGTGTATATATATATATATATATATATATATATATACACACACACACACACATAAATATATACATACATACATACACATATATGTACACATTTAAGAAATATATATACATAAAATGTATACATAAGTGTATATATACACACAACATAGACTTTTGTTTTGGATCCATATATATATATATATATATATATATATATATATATGTTGTTGTATATGTTGTAAGTGGTGTCTAAAAGTGCTTCATAGGGTTTTTGTACAGAAAGAACGTGAATAAGAAATACTCCACTTTAGTAACAGTGAATGTGAGGTCAAGAGAGATTAGATGCTTAATAGAGCTGGCATGAGAAAAGAAGAGAGAGGCATGGGAATGAGAGAGCAAGAGGATATTTATAGTAACACGTATATGAAGAAAACAAGGATGGAAAAGTAGACGTTTAATAGATAGATTACTCTCTGTTTGTTTTGTTCTTTCTCTCTTTCCATCCCTCCCTTTTTATTCTCACTAGCCTCTCTGCAGATGAAAGAAGAGGAGGAACCTGCAAGGTGGTTGTCACAGGCCTTTTCTTTGCCCTGGAGGACCTGTGCGGTTGCTATAGAAACTAGGTCAGGGCTGCCGCATCCAGGGAGGCAGAATGTGTGAGTGTGTGACAGGTGTATGAAGAGGTGCTGAGGAAAGGAGGGGTCGAGGTAAAACGGAAGGAAGACTGACAAGGATGAGACATGAAAAAGCAGGTTCCTGTACTGTCATTCAACTCAACTCAGCCTGTGTGTTTAAATTAAATCTCACAACCTGCAGTAAAGCTGAATGCCCAAATTATTCAGTTCATAAAGTACATAAATAAATACATGCATACATACATACATTTAGAATCTAATCTTTTTCGACTGACGATTTTTTAGTCAGCTCACACACTGATAATGAATATGCACAAAAAGAAGATAATTTTTTTTGTTTAAAGGTGACATATCATGAAAATTTGACTTTTTTCATGTTTAAGTGCTATAATCTGACCCCAGTGCATTTACCAACCCAGGAAAAGTGAAAAAGATTAATTAATTTATTTTTTGTTAAGCCTTTCTCTACAAGTTTGTGAAAAAACGAGCACGTCAGATTTCGCTCCCCCCGTGACGTACAAAGGAGATTTTATTATAATATTACCACCCCTTAAATTTGCACATTTCCATCCACGGCGCCTTCATTTTGAGCAAAGCATGCTAACTGTTCTGTCTTTGGCTGCACAGACGAGCACAGAACACTATTTAGAGTCCCAGCCTCAGAGGAGACGAGAGCGGTGGATTTATTGATTTATTTATTGTCTATTAAGCCACACAGATCTAATATAAACATGCAATTTCTTTCCCAGCTGTTTACCTTCACAGACATAACCGAATGTTTTTGTAACTCATGTGTGTTTTTAACATAAATTTGTGTGTATTTGACAGTTTAAGCGCAATAAGACATGAAAGAGCACTTTAGTTTACTCACATGCCATGTGACAGCTGCTTTCGGTGTGCGTGCTTCAGATTTGCGCGCTCAGAAAACCGTACATCAAAAGTTTAAACTAATATGCTTTAAAACGCATGAATTCAGCACAATAGACATGATAATCAAAACCAAACAGTGTTTTTAGCAGAGTATCTGAGGAAGGAACTGTAAAGGCACAGCCCTATTCTGGAAAAGGGGGCTGGGAGCAGCAGCTCATTTGCATTTAAAGAGCATGCACGAAAACAGCGTGTTTCTGCTTCCACTCAAAATAGACATTTTCAAAATGATATAATAAATGAGCTGTGGGGTATTTTGAGTTAAAACTTCAAGGACATATTCTGGGGACACCTGAGACTTATATTACTTATTGTAAAAATGGACATAATTTTAGATTTTTAGAAGGGGATTTTTAGATTTTTACTCTTTTTTTTACATGCTCCACTAGGTGGCGACAAGTGACTGTCTTATGACTGAATTATTGGATCATTCAGTTCACCCTATTAGTTGAAAAACAGATTTATCCAGGAATTAAACAAATTCAAATGTTTGTGAGTGAGTCAATGAATGATTCACTCAGTTGATTTGTTTAAAAAGTATGATTAATTATAGAACAAAACACGTTTACTGTGTGTTGCTCTAAAGATGGTTGATTCTGCTTCATTTAAGATCAATTTGAACAGTGTAACAACATTGTGTTTAAAAAGTAAGTTATTCAATAGAAATATTAAACATTCATTTAATTACTGTATATTTTTAGTCCATTCCAAGCCAGCAGATTTAAAAAAAATACTTTTTTTTTTTTCTTTAAAAGCACAGGACTGATGGCATAAATGAAACCTAACCCTACCCAAACGCTAAACAATAAACATAGATTATTTGTATAATAATGAAACATTACATTTTCACTGATTCCTACTACTAAATTGCTTTTCATGTATTTCTACATCTTCCATTTATTTCATATTTCACATTATTAGATGTGCAGTATCTGACTGACATTTTTGTTCATGAATAAACTCTCAGTTTAGCAAAACTGGTAAACATTTACATTTAAAGCTTTTAGCAGATGCTCTTATCCAGACGGACTAACAAAAAGCAATGTGAATGAGCTACAATCACCCTTAATGGATGTGTGTGTTCAGAGGCTGTTCTTCAGAGTCAAATATCTGAGATATGGTTTGTGTCAGGGTGTATACTGCTGATGGCAGATGTGCACTGGACAGGCAACGGATGAGCCAACGGCCACCAAAACATCAAACATCAGTGTCACTGCCGGAGACTGTCTGTCTACATGACAAGCTGAGAAGAACTGCGTTTGTGTCCCTGGATCACAGTGACGCAAATGTTAACAGAAGAGCAAACTGTTTGGACTACATCCCTTTTACCTCAGGTTTCTCTGTTGTTCTCAGTCGGCTGAAGTAGACTGATACGTTGTGAGTCATTGAGATTTTTCTTGTTAACAACGGAAGGGCCTCAGAAAGACCTCAGGCCATTAACCCCAGTGACTCGGATGTCAGGTGTTTTCTTAGATACCTTGAGAGATGCTTGAGATGACTAAAAGATTTGTTAACTCTGTGTTAAGTCTGAATGTCAGCACAGACTCTCAGAGCTTGTTCGTCAGTGTGAATCAGGTCATGAGTTTTGGCATATACGCCCCTGGTAACATATTATTATCAGACAGACAGCTTACAGGTTGTAGCGTTCACCTCCCTCAGTTAGTCTCGCATAGCCAGACCTTCAGACTGACGGTTTAAGGTCTGGAATCTATGGTAGCTTTTATTGGTCAAGGCCCGCCCATGAGGCCGTTTGACTGACATGTCAAACAACCAATCACAGTTTGTTTCGTTCAGCGTCACGTTTCAGGGCGTGGAAATGTCACGACAATAACAGACTGGTCTGTAAACTATTTTAAAGATTCTATGCCACGAACTTTAAATATTTCACATACTTTTGAAAATTCAGCATTTAGTTGATCCTGATAAGCGCTCGTCGTCAAAGCTGTAAACACGACGGCTTTCAGAGTTTAGCCAACGTTCCGCCAACGTTTAGCCAACGTTCCGTGGGCGTGACGTCTGAGGCTGAGACTATCCCTCAGTGAACTTCATAAATCTCTCTAGCCAAAGCTGAGAAGGATATGTTCACAACTCAAGACCTCATTTAGTGATTCTATCCAGTGTGTTATTTCTAAATACGTTTATCTTGAGGCATCTCATTTTCTTATGCACACAGATTATAAAGGAAGGAACATTTCTTTTTAAACAGTTATAAACGTGAACATTTTAATCCTAATTAGTGGTGATTGTTAAAGGTAAGCAAGACTACAATTATGGATGCAATATTTTTAAACGTCTGGGTGATACTAATAATGCAATAATTATTCTCATATTATGGCTATAATGGCTATATAAAATTCTATAATATTTTATCTAAATAAATTAAATGAAAAAAAAAATTTGCTTTAGATACAATTATTTATTTATTTATTTACAATGATGTAATATTATTAGTATTTTTAAAGATTAACATTTGTAAAATCTAAATGTAAAAATAGGATAAATTAGTAAATATCTATTTTTGGGCAAATTTTTACATTTCCAGGGTTCTGAGAAGTGGAAGTCATCACAGTTTGGTAAACTGGTGAACTAGTTGTGGAAAAAAACTATAACAAATGCAATGTTTATGTTTTGCCCCAATAACAAAAGAAAGATACACAATAGCTTTTCTATTAATTACCAAATACGGAAAAAAAAAAAAAAAATACTGCTGCTCAGAAATATTGTATACGTTGGTCAGAATAAAGATGCCAAATTTGCTGTCACTTTCTTGATTTAGAAACATTCTTATTAATACACTTAGTAATAGTTTACTAATTACAGATTTATTACAGATTGCATTCCTAAAAACAATTGTTCATACTTTGAAACAAAACTTTATCCCAAATTATTAAACATCTACACATTCTGTGAAGTCCTGCAGCTTATCGAGGGAAGGACAATTATCATTTTTCATTGTGGGCTTTTGTGGATGAAAAAATCCTATAGACTTACATGGAAGGATGAAACTAGGGAACAAATTATCACATAAATTTAAGAAATCCATCTAAAGCAACAGCATAGCAGCTACATTGTTGCAGCGTTTTGCATATCAGGCTAACATCACTCACATATTCTTCTAAGAATGTAAAAATCTAGTTGATACTTATATATGTTTATCACTAGAAAAATTTCAATAGATTTCTTTCCTGGTCTTAGTAAAGTATCCAGCATGAGCCTCTTTAACCATCATCATGTAGACTCATCTTCTGCGCTAACCTTTATGTCACAGGATAAACAAAATGGCAAATCATGACCTCAGCAAAGAGGGTCAGAGGCAGACATTTGCCCTAATTTGATTAAAAGGCCTCTGATATAAAAAGGAAATAAAATGTCTCTCTGCTTTAAAGGTCAGGTTGTGTGGGGAAGGGGAACTGAGGTCAGGTAATTCTGCAACAGCGCCACGCTAGCCTGATTGGATGCTCTGTAGCACCATGACACCTTTCCCATTGATCCAGCCACATCACCCCTCTCTAAATGCACACGCCGTTCCTTCTTTGCTTAATTATTACCGCTGTTGATTAGCTGGCTACAAAGATTCCAGCTCTTCAGACTCTAATTAATTTGTTTTCCCTACAATGGTGGGCTGTTGGCAGAGAGATGGAGGGAGAGGGGGTGGGGAGGGCGCCCTTTGAGACAAGCGGAAAGGTCGTTTAAACTGTTAAACTGTTTTTTTCCATCGTGCCAAATAATGGATGAAGATTAAATGGGGCTGTGTGTGGAAAAACAAAGCTGAGGTGGCAATGTGTTATATGTCTGGGAATGATGTATTATCAGATGTTTATATTACAGTGTTTACAGCATTTCCATGAATAGCAGCACCTTGGGACACTGGGATGGGCTCATCAGAACTACAATAAGAGGGTTTCCAAAAAGAGGGTTTTGCAGCAATGCCATAGAAGAACCATTTTCTTTTCCCTAAAGCACCTTTCAGTAAAAAGAACCATTTTTTTCATAATGCAATAAGAACATTTTAATAATCTAAAGAACCACTATGAAGAACCTTTTGCATCTGTTTGATGCAAGAATGGAGCTTGCAGTTGACCAGGTCATGAAGCCTAAAGGTCAAGTTTGAGATCCTCAAGAGCATTTTGAGTATCCCAATGGTGACACTTACATTTCAAATCAATATTTATTGGCCATTATTGCTGTAAACTTCTATTATATTAAAGTTAATGTTGGAGGAGAATTTAAACAGATGCTTACCTCAATACCGTGACAGTTCCTCTTGGAATCCCTCCACAATCTCATCTCATGTCTTATTTCTGTCCACTCATTACTAATTTCATTTATTAAGTAGTTTGGTGGGACTTTAGTGCTTGAGTCGAGTCTCAAACTCGAGCCCTCTTGAACAGCAAGCCAAATCTGTTTGCCATCACTCAAGGATTATATGAACATTACAAACTGGAACCGGCATTAAATTACTGCTGGCATGGTTTTAGAAAGTCTATACCTACAACAGTAGCCTAAAACAATATTTAAAGGGATAGTTCACTTTGAAATTAAAATTTGATATCTATCAGCTTACCCCAAGGGCATCCAAGATGTAGGTGTCTTTTTTTCTTCAGTAGATCCAATTTTGATATTTTTAGGTCAAACCGTTCTAGTCTGTCAGTCATATAATGGCAGGTATAGGTCACTGTCTCTATAAGAAGGAAAAAGAACATGCACAGAGTAATCCAAATTAAACAATTCCCCATCGTAACTACACATTGATGGCCTAAGACACGAAACGAGCGGTTTGTGTGAGAAAACAGAACAGTATTTATATACGCTTTTTACCTCTTGTACACAACCATCGGCCCAAGTGATCTGAGTGCGCGCACGCATCCGGTGTGTGACGTGTGCGCCAAGCTTGGCTTAGTCTGCGCAAGCGCCGGAAAGCGCCGGAAGTGATCTCTCGCGCCAGAGCGCGCGCGCACACGTCACACACCGGATGCGTGCGCGCACTCAGATCACTTGGACATGGTTGTGTACAAGAGGTAAAAAACGATATAAATACTGTTCATTTTCTCACACTTAACCCGCCGTTTAGTGGTCTTAGGCCATCAATGTGAAGTTACGATGGGGAATTGTTTAATTTGACTTCTCTGTGCATGTTCTTTTTCCCTCTTATAGAGACAGTGACCTATACCTGCCATTATATGACTGACAGACTAGAACGGTTTGACCTAAAAATATCAAAATTGGATCTACTGAAGAAAAAAAGACACCTACATCTTGGATGCCCTTGGGGTAAGCTGATAGATATCAAATTTTAATTTCAAAGTGAACTATCCCTTTAAACAGATATTTAGCTGGTTAATGTTAAACACCTGTCTGTGTGGCCTATACCCATGTGAAAAAAGGTATACTAATTACAGAAACTAATGTTCTTTAAAAGAATATACTCAAGTGCAAATTAAATGTAATGTTTTCAGAAACTTAACTGCATGTTATTTGCAATTATATTAAAATGTATTATAGTTTAAATGTATATAAAATGGCATTATTTAAACTTAAGAGTGCTTTTTGTGACTTAAAGGGATAGTTCACCCAAAAATGAAAATTGTCATTAATTACTCACCCTCATGTCGTTTCAAAGACCTTCGTTCATCTTCAGAACACAAGATATTTTTGATGAAATCCAAGAGCTTTCTGACCCTGCATAGACAGCAACGCAGTTACCATATTAACAAAAATAAAGACCTTATTCAACAATTTCTTCTATTCTGTGTCTGTCTTCGATGCACGTTCACAAGAGTACCACGACGCATGAGAAGAAACTGTTGAATAAAGTCTTTATTTTTGTTTTATTTGCACACAAAAAGTATTCTTGTAGCTTCATAAAATTAAGGTTAAACCACTGATGTCACATAGACTATTTTAACAATGTTCTACAAGTGCACTTTCAACACTTTCCTTTTTTTTTTTGCAAGGGTAGGTGACATCAGCTGTAAAGGGCACGTTAATTCAACCCTGGATATAACCTTGTTACTCTCACTATCTGTCAAAATATACCCAAAAATCACCTATCCACTTCTAAGCATACCAAAGAAAAATCCACAAAAGAAGGACCGGACATCACAGTAAGAATTCACAGTATCATATGTGGTCTCCTAATTCTGATCAACTTCTGGAACAGCATGTGTGCAGCCCACAGTGACAACCAACTGTTAACTAAATGCTGCCCATCTCCATGTAACTGCAAGGCACTGTATACCAGATACCTACTGTTTTCCTCTCAGAACATCATTTCATATTGACACCTGCCAGTAAAGTGCTGGACACCCTATTTCCTCATCTGTGGAAGAGAGTCTGGAGTGGGAGGACACCAGGAGGGACGTGCATGACATGTCTGCTGATGTTCTTTTAGTGTGACCCAGAATATGCGTGAAGGTGAGCCCAGCAAACAATTACACCCTTCCTGATGTGATGCTAAATGGCCAAGGAGATCCAAAGGAAATGTGATGCAAAGGAAGGACAGGACAAGATCGTACAAAAAGAAGTAAGGGAAAAAATTGAGGACAACAATAGAATGTTGTGTCTCAGAAGAAAACTGCTTGCAAATCATTCAGGTGTCAATACCGTAATTAGAGTTGAGCGCTGGGCATTGGTTCCAAAACACAAGATCACCTGGTTTTGTATTTCAGTTTCTCTCAATTGCTTTGGCTCAATTTTTGAATGAGATTCGGATCTCTAAACAATTAGTTTCTTGTTCACACCACATTTGAATGTCTTATTCTTTTAAGCAAATTGTATGCATTTTGGCACATGCCTGCACAAGAGTAAGTGCAATTATCTACAATTTGTACAATAACTGCAGACGGCTTTTGTTCACAACTTTGTGAGCCATCAAAGGCAAAATTATTCATTCAGACATACATGTGAATTTTATAAATATATGGCATGAAATGTTTGTGATGTCTGCTAAATTGGCAATTGTTGACTTTATGACTTGGACATTCAAATGTTAACTTTCCGTTTACATAACACATTGCTACAAAAATAAATGGACTGTAAACATACAGTCTCTGTACAACTTGACTTTTTTCCAGTAAACTTTTTGAAATCTGTATCTAAAAAAAGATTTGGGTGAGTTTGCAGACATGCAATATAGTTGTGATTGCACTTACAGTCTAGAAAATGTAACGATGGTTTCAAAATTGAGCCAAAGCATTTGAGAAAAATTGTAACAACAGTCTTCAGTTTTACAACTGACTCCATTCCATCTCCAGCACAAACTTGATCAAATCTTTATGTGGTTTAATGTCACCAACAAAAAATACTTTTGCGCTCATTTTTTCTTATGCCCACTGCTCAGCAGGTAGACAGTCGGACAGACAGATGATAGATAGATAGATAGATAGATAGATAGATAGATAGACAGAGCTCTAACGGTTTATTTGACCTGTATTTCATATTTCTTTCACATGTAATGCAAGCGAGTAAAGTAGCTGTTCGAGTGAAGATAAACATGCACATTTCCTCTGTTGGCACGCAGTGATGCCCGCCGGAAGGTGCAACAAGCGCTAGTTCGTAAGGTATGCGGCAACGAGCTGTTTTTGACTGACAGTTGAGACTATCCCATTAAAAACGAATCATTTTTGTCAGTCGCTCTATTCTCTGATATTGGCCAATCAGAGGACGGATTAGGCGGTCCTTATGCAAATGTGTTGGCAAGGGAAACGAAACCGCTCCATTCATCCTCTTCATCACAGAGAAGAAACAAATAGGTGGCGTTTCTCTGTTGAAGTACAGTTTACTCCTCCAACCGCGAGAGTACAAGTCACTTTGAGCGATAAATAAGGGACCGGATACTTTCTCTCACGATATTTGGGTGAGTAATATTGTATCTGTATTGAAATAGTTATCTACCTGTCTGTCATTTCATGTCAATTCATAATGCGCGCATTGCTCCTTCAAGGTTCGCTGAATACAACATACAGATGTTATATTTCAGTTAATAACACTTGATAAATTGATCCGCATACTAAAACACATTAATACAATTGCATTCACTTTTTTTCTTTGCTATTAAGGGACAAATGTTTTTCAATAATGTGGTATTACAACTTTTATTTAAAAACATTGCCATACTGTTTAATGTTACTCATGCACTGATATATCGTGCATTCATATTGATGTCATTAAAGTAAAACAAAATGGAACATGTGAACAAAATATTTGAGCGCCTCCAATAATACACTCATAATTGTTAATTAGGTCTTATATTCAAATTAGTGTTACGTTAGCTTGTGGTTTTATATCCTACTGACTACTTGGTCTGTTGCATTTATTAGCTTGTACTGTTGACACAAGCTTGAGGCGTTAAGGTTTGTTTATGAATAGCGCGGTGCCAGAAAAGTTCATGGATGCGTGGATGTGAGTCAGTGTTGTGTCTGCGCCACGCATGTATGAGTGGGACAACATGGCTGTGTCTCAAAACCTATTCAGCTGCCTTCTTAGGCAGCATTTTTGGCCATCAAAAGTGCCTCCAGCATTTTGGGCATCATAGGGGGCTGGGTACATTCTGGGTACATAAAGCATTTTGGGCACCATGGACTTATGTAGCATTTTTGGACATTATAGGTGCTTTCAGCAATTTTGGGAATCATGCCTGCAGCATTTTTGGGCGTTTTTGTAGGGCAGTATTTTTTAGCATTATAGAGTTGTGCAGCTTGCTGTGGGCATCATATGTGCATACAACATATTTTTTGTCATATTTAATTGCCTTAAGGATGATTTTTGGGCATCACAGGTTCATACATTATATTTTAAGAATATTTCATAGCTCATATTTGGGCATCATGGATGCATACTGCATTTTTGGCTATCATTCATGAGTGCATTGAGCATTTTTGGGAATCATATGTGTGCAGCCTTTTTCTTTCAGCAGCATTTTTGGCATTACTTGTGCAGCTTGCTGTGGGCATCATAGGTGCGTACAACATATATTAGCCATATTTCACAGTATAAGGATCATTTTCAGGTATCATGGATGCGTGCAGCATTTTTGGGCATCGTAGGCACATGCCACTTTTTTTTTTTTTTTGGCATCGTAAGATGCATGCAGAATTGTTTAGGCATCATAGGCCATTGCAGCATTTTTGGCCATTATAGGTGCATACAGCATGTTTTAGGCTTATTTCTAGGGATTATTTTTGGGCATCGTGGATGCAGGCAGCATTTTTTGGCATCACAGGCACATGCAAGTTTTTTTTGTCATCATAAGACGCATGCAGAATTGTTTAGGCATTACAGGCCGCTGCAGATATTTTGGACATTATAGGTGCATACAGCATATTTCTAGAGATCATGCAACATTTTGTGGCATTATGGGACATTGCAGCAGTTTTGGGCATCATAAGCTCATGAAGCATTTTTAGTCATAATAGGCTTTTAGATAATTTTTAGGCATCAGGCACCAAAGGAGCTGTCTAGGTTACACAATTTTAAAACACATCCCATGTCTGTTCCATTTCATAATTTGTGAATGTGTGCTGGTGCTCTTACATTTGTAAACAATCTGCATATAAAGGCTCAACTTTAATAAATAATTGACTGCTCTTTGAGTGCTCTGTTCACTGGTCACCAAGTGCTCACCACTGAACTGTCACTAAAATGATCAGCAGCGAGTTGTGAAAGCATCGGCGTGTTGGCACCACGTCTTTGCATCCATGCTGGCATTTGGATGGGCCTGCGAGTGGCCATGAAGCTTCAATGAGCTCAGTATGTCTCATGGCCACTGCTCATTAAGCTCAAATAATGAATGGATGCAGAAGTGATTATGTATGCTTAGATGAAACACGGCAGAGGGCAGAGAGATGTGGGATGGTTTCAATGGTGAGAAGAGTGGAGGGCTATGGCCTCATTACTTCATCTGACCATGCAGTTGCTGAAGTGCAGGGTGATTGTGAAATCTGTACTTAGTTTGAAATGTCTGAAAAGTTGCCCTGTAATGGTGGAGCATGGCAGCAGCTTTAGTGTCCTTTAACTCTGTAAAGCCTGACAGATTTTTTTTTTACATTATATTGAACCTTTTGACAAATATAATGTATATATTTTTATTTATTTTTTTATTTTTTTAAAGTTTGCATATGTGTTTTTGTTGAGTATCATATTTGATAAATCAGGCTTTTATGGGCCATGTAGTATGAAATAGGAGAATATGGAGCTCATATTCGAACATGAATGATGGCAAATATATAGAATACAATACAATCCTGAATGAGAGATGTACAAAAAAGACAGAAAATAAAGGTTCCAAAAGGGAGTTTTGCAGTGATGCCATGGAGAACCATTTTTAGTTCCACAAAGAACATTTCAGTCAACAACAGTTCTTAATTTTTTTTTTTTTTCTAAGTGTGAAGAACATTTTAAAAACCTTTTTCTGCTATAAAGAACATTTTGTGCAATGGAAAGTCTCTATGTATGGTTCTTCATGGAACCAAAGATGCCAATAAAGAACCTTTATTTTTAAGAGTGAACATTTTTCAAAAGCCTGACGTATAATTTTTGATACTCACAATTTTCACGATTTTTCTAAAAAAAAAAGTGACGTATAGATAATCAAGTAAACCTTCCGTCAGTCCAGTAAGTATTAATTTTGAAATAGCACTTACAATAAAAATGTTATTTGCATTTTTACTTATAAAAATCAGTTAAGATTTCACAGCAAAAAGACACAAGAATTACACTAAAAGCCTTTTACTTGCTAAAAAAGCATAAATAATCAATTATATGATAGAAGGCATGTAGAAGATTGTGTACAACAAGTTTTGATCAGGTATATAATTTAGAGACTTCAAAAATTTACGTATCGAATATGATACAGTAGGCTTTATGGGGTTAATTAATTTTTTTAGGTGAACTAAAAGGTTGTAGTACTAGACTGTGGATGGGTCATAGGGCCAGCACACACACGTCCAACGATCTCCTTGATTTTGTCCCCAGCAAAAGCATTGGGCAGTATCGCACTACACTTACACGCATGGCCGACTGACTGATCACCCGCGTCACATGTTCTGGTTTTCATGGAGATGGATGGCAGTTTTAAAATGGCTGAGCTCTGAAAGCCACACACAGTTGTCAGCTTTTTGGCGGGACCGATCTAATGGCCTCTGGGCGGCTCGATATGGAAAAACAAAGGAATGCCTGCATGGAAGAACGAATGAGGACTGTTGCTTTTTGTTCCCCTCTCCGATAGGATCCTGTTAATATTGTGCATATTCATCATGTCAAACAGAAGCGCTCTGGCTTGTTTCCTTTCTGTTAATCTTTTTTTATTTTTTCTGGCGTTGTTGTTGTTGTTCTTTGCTCTGCTTCCTGTTCTGAATTTGAATGAGAGGCAAGTACAGTGTCATAACGGGGGGATGCTGTCAGATACATTTAGCAGCTGGAGTTATCGGATGACGCCCCGGGGTGTTAGAAACAAATTGTTCAATGTGCTTACCCAGCATGTTACAGCATATAGATAAGGCAGGATATGAAATTCAAACCATGATAAGGCTGATTTTGAGAAGTAGGACTGACTGTTCCATGGCAAACATAATGTTGGCATAGACTGACGCCCACTGTGCTTCCAATCTATAGATAGCATGTGTAGCACATCCTTTAGCATCTGACTGCTTGTCAGTTTCCAGCCTATTGATTTGAACACAAATTGATTTTACATTGAACTGACAATAGAATCTAAGCATGCATGTAACATTTGCACCTCCCGAGAGATGATATTTCAAACTTTTGATGTTTACAATTGATTTGCACAATTTTTTTTTCACTGGAACCGTATCTGATGCAACAAATTTTATGTAGTGCGCTTCTTTCTGAGGCATTGCAGTACACTACATCGACTCCCCAGACTGGTCACCACATTTCATAATCCCATTTATTTCCCCTCCAAGTACCATCCTTGAGAGGGCACAGTTCAAATACAGCCTGCCAAGCCACTTAAATCAAATGCAGCACAATAAAATGAACCCAGAAAGACTGTGCACCTGTGTGACACGCCGTTCTGAATACTAAATACTGGTTTTGCTGAAGTTGAATTATTCCAGCATCTGGAACAGCCGTTTAATGGTACAATATTTTGTTCCGCTTAACAGAGATGGATGGCATGAGCTTACTGAAATTAACTGTTTACAATGTTGCTGTTTTGTACTCTAGCAGCGGCAGAACTTTTAAAACTTTGTTTCCTAAACCATAAGCATGGTAATGATTTTATAATATTTTGTTTAGCTGGTTAGTTTATCATCTCACAACCATCTTATGTATAAATTTTAAATAATACAAGGAAATGAACTTAAAGAGATAGTTCACCCAAAACTGAAAATTCGCTCATCATTTACTCAGTTGACAGTATTTCCATAGCATGGAAAAAATACTATGGAAGTCAACTTTTTGGAAACCAACATTCTTCAAAATATCTTCTTTTGTGTTCAACATAAGAAAGAAACTCATACAGGTTATTAATGACGGAATTTTCATTTTAAGGTGAACTATGCCTTTAATGTCTTCAAATTTATATTATATTATATTATATTATAATTATGTTATATTATTTAAATTAATATTAATATTATATTGCTTAATTCCAGATTTTTATATATATATATATATATATATATATATGTAAATTGAGAATGCCTATGCAAAACTTGACTCCACAATGTTGGTGTTGGTTTTGTGGTTCTGTTTTTATTTTATTGCTGTGTGGTTTCTAGGGCATTACTAGGTGGTTTCTGGGGGGATCTAAGTGGTAGTTTACTGGCAAAGTGAATGAGCCCACCCTCAAGTCTCTGATATCATTGTCTTTAGATCTGACTGAAACTCCTACTTCAGTATAAATCTATGGTTTTTCATCTGACATCATCTAACAGACTAAAAAGTCTAAATGCTTAGAAATAACATACCTGTATTCAACAAGCCGCACGGTGTGGGTTGATTTTGCGTTTGTGTTAGGGGTTCAAGTCACTCACCCTGTGTGCCTTAGCAATAACACTAATTGGTATTACTATTAACTGATTTTTTAACTCCTTGCACAGAATTATCTCTAATTCAGAACATAATACTGTTGGTTTTTGAGGAAGCATTAGGGAGTTCCATTGTACTCTGTGGAGTGGAACTATAGTCCTTTTAGTTTCCTCAAAATACAGCATTATGCTTCTTTGTATTTCCAGCCATCAGCTGCAACAGTGTTGCATTAGCAGATACAAATGACAGTACTTAGTACATACAATATTTTGAGAGGTAGAGAGCAGTTACGGTGACCTTCACTGGGTTGCCCTCTTCTCCTGAGAGAGGAGAACATGTTTCTTCAGCACTGGGGTGGGGAAACATCACTATAGAAACACCAGAGGGTCTAATTTAACACAATGCTGTGGGACTCGTTTAGTGCCAGTAAACATGACTAGCTGTTTATACCAAAGAAAAAATATTATTGCTTGGGGTTGCTCTTTCATAGCTCAAGAGACAGGATTCTCAGCTGTGTTGCATTTTAGTATCAACTTTGTCTGATATGTTTCTCCTGAAAAATCTAAAAGAAATAAAAATGAACACAAATTAGACTTTTTTGGCATTGTAAAGAGCTCAAATAAAATTACCCTGGATTTTTATGAGAAATGCATGAGTTCATATTGAAATTTCTGTGCTTGATTCCAGAGTTTGATATCTTGGCAAATCTGAGCATAGTTTGTGACAGTGGTGAGTTTGGAGATGGAGAATTTGTCTTTGAAAAAGCAGAAGACTTTCAACCAGTGGGATAATTCATCAAGAATGGAAAATTCATTTATTCGCCCTCATGTCTTTCCAAAGCTGTATGACTTTCTTTCTTTTGTAGAACATAAAGCAGGATGTTTTTGTTCATACAATGAAAGGCAATGGGGTTAAAGTGCTGGACCTTCATATATAGACACAGAGACAAAATATCAGAAATCAAGATGCATCTACAAAATTATTATATTATTGCTGTTTAGGCATTTGATGCTTTTAGAAGATCCTATGTTTAGTGTCCCAGCTGGAGAGCATAGCTACAGTCCTGCAGTTGCTTAGTGATTTGTTTGTCTTTGCCCCATACACCACATGGGACCCAACAGCCCCTTGCCTACTGCAACTACCTTAAATTACTGCCTGGAACCATCTGCCACCATGCCCTGTGTTTGTGAGTGTTGTGTATTACTGGCTGTGAGAAAAAGTACATTTAGAGACAGAGAGGTTTGTTGTTACAGATGCAGAGGAAAATAAAGGGACTTTGTATTTTCCCCACTGATCTATTCATGTATAATTAAAGAATCTCCTTTATGCTGGCTCTTTTGCTCACAAAAGCTCCTTTGGCAGATGATGATGATGATGACTGACAGTTTTGGATGTGCCCCTTTGACTCCAGATAAGCATGGCTGACCTTTAGCGCGCATATCTCCAAAGAGCTGCATTATTTATGCCCGCTATTGGTTGTTATGCCACATGAGTCAGTGGAGAATTTTATGACTCACCTGTAATTTAACTGCAGTCATGAGAAGGTGGCATAAAAAGCTTCAGGAGTGACGTAAACATCCATAAAACTTTCGTAGATTGAGAGGACCATAATATTGACCGCAATTGCTGATCATGATTTTGCATTTTTCCAAAATACTGTGTATATTACTTATATTATACAGTAATGTTACTTTGAGTGAAAATTTAATTAACTTTCGGGGGAAAATGTAATTTCGGAATAGTAGTTTGTGTCCCTTATATATATATATATATATATATAGTCAAACCAAAAAATTTTCAGACACAAGATATGTGACCCTGGACCACAAAACCAGTCTTAAGTCGCTGAGGTATATTTTTAGCAATAGCCAAAAATACATTGTATGGGTCAAAATTATCCATTTTTTTATGCCAAAAATCATTAGGATATTAAGTAAAGATCATGTTCCATGAAAATATTTAGTGAATTTCCTACTGTAAATATATCAAAACTTAATTTTTGATCAGTAATATGCATAGCTAAGAGCTTAATTTGGACAACTTTAAAGGTGATTTTCTCAGTATTTTGATTTTTTTGCTCCCTCAGATTCCAGATATTCAAATAGTTGCATCTCGGCCAAATATTGTCCTGTCATAACAAACCATACATCAATAGAAAGCTTATTTATTCAGCTTTCAGGTGATGTGGAAATCTCAATTTTGAAAAATTGACACTTATGACTGGTTTTGTGGTCCACGGTCACATATAACTTTTGATATTTTTTTACTAGTGGGTGCAGGAAACTATAGTTCATTTATGTAAGTGAAGATAGCAAAATAAAGTAAACTGTGACATATTATACCCCAAAATTCTTCACTTCATTCTTCAAAAACACTTCATACAGTGGACTACCAGTAATTGATATATATATATATATATATATATATATATATATATATAACTTGTACAAGTGAATTTAGTCATTATGACATCAGCTATGGAAAACAGTATAATTTTTGAATTAGAAAAAAGAAATAAAAAATAATTATAGAGGAGGAACCTCTAGGTATGATATGGTGCTGTTATATATCATACGTTCATAATGCTTACATTTGACCAGCAACCGAGAAATAGTGAAGAATCTTAAATATTTATTATTCTTTTTTAATAATCTGTATGTATTTACTAGTTTAAATTCTATTTTGAATCTCATTTTTTAATGCGGTCTTACAAAAAAAAAAAAATATATATATATATATATATATATATATATAAACATGCATGCTGAGCTACTGGTTAATTTAAAATTGCAACCCAACCATGAATAGAAAATAGTAAATCAGTAAATCAAATTTAAGATTAATTGGTTTTTCTATTTCATGCGACAAAAGAGCAAAAATAAGCTAAAGCGAACATCCATCCATGGCATAGCTTCTAACCAGTTGCTATTTGCTGAATTTTGTGACACAAGGGTTGTGAAAGCTTCCTGGTCTGTTACCAGGACAACCAGTTATTCACCAGTGGTATCATCCCAGGGTTTTGATAAAGCACACTTGTAACATGCCACTTTTGTCCACCATAAAAGGGCCAGAACATTGTTGTGAAAAGGCTAGCGTCCTTACAGGGTACTTAAAGCACCCTCTCTATTCAGGTCAGTGACGCTCAATCGGATGTGTGTTTGTGTGCTGGACTGGCGCATATGTGTGTGTCCTGTTTCACCTTTATATGTTAATAACACACGTTAGTAATCTCTCTTCAGACTATAGAAATTTTGGTTTTAAGTTGTTTTTACCCATATTAGTTGCTAAAAACATGTTTTCTATCTTTTATAACATCTGTAAATATATCAATATAACAATATCAATTTCATGATATCTGATGCATTCTCAAAAGCACTAAATGTAATTTTTAATCAGTTATCTAAGTGTAATCGAAACAATAAAAATGAAGGAAATTGAAGCGATTATGGAACGATCCCACAAGAATTATTACAGGAATGAGAATAGCATCCATTTATCCTTGTGTTGTGATTGATACGATTAGATGAACATGCTCCTCCTAAACATTCATTTGAAGCTCCATTTGTTTAAATGACAGCTACTTCATTGCGTTTGATCTATTATGTCTGACTATGCAGATAAAACCCAGTTTCTGTCCCTGTGAGGTCGATGGCCCCTGTTATATTGAGCTGTCACAGGGAGTTAAGAGAGAGAGAGTTAAAGGCCATGATGGAAGACAGTGGTGACTGGATTTGGTGGAAACTCTCAGCAGAGACACATGTGCTCAGACAAGAAACTCAAAGAGTCGCCACAGTAGTTTTTATTGGAACAAAAGGTCAGCAGTCTTGAAGGAGTAGTTAAACCATAAATGAAAATTTGCTGAAAATGTACTCACCCTCAGGCCATCCAAGATGTACTCTAGATGAGTTTGTTTCTTCATCATTACAGATTTGGAGAAATTTAGCATTACATCACTTGCTCAACAATGGGTCCTCTGCAGTGAATGGGTGCCGTCAGAGTGAGAGTCCAAACAGCTGATAAAAACATCACAATAATCCACAAGTAACCCACATGACTCCAGTCCATCAATTAACATCTTGTGAAGCAAAAAAATGAGGGTTTGTTAAAAGCAAATCCATCACTTTAAACTTTCCCTTCTGGCCAAAATACAAGTTCATAATAATGTCCGTAATAATGCTTCCATCAATGAAAAAGTCCTCTAACAACAAAGTCCTCCTTGATCTGGAGGATGATCTGCCCATATTTCTCTCCTAATTCAGATGAGACAACTTTTTGAGAAAGTCAAAACTGGCTTTGGTTCACTGGAGAATGCCAAATTATGGATAAAGGACTCATTTGAATATAAAAATGATATTTATTACACAAACGCAGCATTTTTTTCTTCACAAGACATTAACTGATGGACTGAGTTGTGTGGATTACTTGTGGATTATTGTGAAGTTTTTATCAGCTGTTTGAACTCTCATTCTGACGGCACCCATTCACTACAGAGGACCCATTGATGAGCAAGTGATGTAATGCTAAATTTGCCAGACTAATGCTGGATAATGCTAGTATAGCAAGTGAACCAGTGCTGCCAAGCTGCTGAGGCTGATCATCTATTGTCACCTCCATTGTGATATGACAGGTTCTGTGTGTTTCTTAGGGTTTAAATCTAGAAATCTCTGAACTACTCTTTCATCTCTCAGTTCCTTCTGTCATTTCTGTGTGTCAATCTTGAAAGAGTTTGCAGAGGGTCACTGAGGTGAATAAAGTCTGTAAATTGAGTCATCTCTTCTTTTCTCGTTCAATCTCTGACAGTTGCCAGTACAATGTCCAAGCCTTGAAAAAAAATTCATTTTTCCCACCTGGGATCCATTTAAGCGCCAGACCTGTATGTCTTTGTACGAGTGTGTGTTTGTGTTTGTGTGTGTCTATGTGTGTGCGCTGTGGCGGAATTAATCCACTGCCAATATCTCAGTGTCCAGCACATCTCAGCTCCCAGGGTTCTCATCTCATTTAGTGGCTCTTAAAAGGAACACTCACAGACTGATGTGGCTGGAATATCAAAGACATCAGCAGTGACCACACAGGCAATCACTGTCCATCGATCAATCTGAGTGACAATGGAGAACTGATGAAAGAGAGAAAGTGATAGGAGAGGCCATGAAACAAGGCCACAAAAGACATTTGCTCCGTTTTCTTGCTGACGGGAAGGTAACAGCTATACATGACTCTGTAAAAAAATCACTGAAAGAACATGAAGCAGAATTAATGTGCATGACCTCTTGGTCTCATCACAGGAAGTTTGTGAGAGATATTCATTTTTTATAGCCTTTAAAGTCAACATAAAGTCAAAATTCACTATATTTACTTTCTTAAAGTTAATTGAGCAAGTTATTCTAAAGAAACAATAAAACAATATTTACCGGATGTCAGCTAGGTAGCGAGGGGAAAATAACCAGTAGTCATATGGCCAAAATAATTTTAATATCTTTCCTGTAATAGAAGTGATGATGATGATGATGATGATGATATTAATACTACCATTACTACTATTACTACTACTACAATTACTACTATTACTACTACTACAATTTAAAAATTACCATTTTGAAATTTTCAGGCGCAACATCTCAGACACGTCTTGGTTCCCAACAAAAACTATTCCTGTTCTACATTTTTTTATACTATTTGTATACAATGTTTTGCTTCTAAATGCATCATATTACTGAAATAAAATATGCAAATGCCGTTTCATGTTGACTTTAAGTTTATATACATATATAAGAAAATCTGAAATGCAGTGTGACATTCCATCTAAAACTATACAATATTTTTTACATTTTTATATTAGTATACATGCCGTTTTATGACTGATTTTTATTGAGACTGTTTAAAAAAAATAAAAAATCATACCACATTTTCATTTAATTTGGTTGATGTAATTAGTGTAGCCCTGTCTGGCTGCCCTTCAGAAGTTTCTTTTTCACTCACAAGCCAGCGACCTCTAGGGCAGTTGCATGTGGTTCAAGCAACTTAAAACATGAAGCATTAATCTGCAAAGCCTCACGAAGCAGAGCAGTGACGGCAGCACCTTTACAATGTCTCGCACATTTCTTCCCTCAGCACCGCTAGACTAATCCGCAAGCAGCCGTCATAATCCTATAGGAGCCACAAAAACGCAAGCATTCGTTGATAAGCAGAAACGTCCTCTCGGGTGCCAAATGAAGCAGAACTGACTCATCGGACAGAAACTCAGGAGATTTTATTCCACAGCAAACAGCTGGGAAAAGAAGACTGAGTTTCCATTGTAACTCTAAGACCTAATTAAACCATTATTTCTAAACACAAACCAATCAGAGGATTAAAGGTTTTTGGTGTACTTTGTATTTTTTCCATTCATTTTTTTAGACTGCCCATATTTCTTATCAGCTGAGGTGCTTTTGGAAGCTCAGTTTTCTGCAACATTTGCTCTCCTGACAGGCATTGAATTGGGCCTTGTCCATGGCTCAGGATGGGGCTGCTCTGTCCAACCTTCACCTTGGACACCAAACACAGCTAGCCTCTGGCCCTCTAAAAACCCCCTCAGTTCCCGCTCTCCCTCTTTAACACTTCCCTCACCTTCCAGACCTCAAAGGCCCTTTTTAAACCTGGTATTAAGATGGGTTTTCATCAATCCGATCAAAAGTGGATGACATTAAATACAGCCGTAAATGGGTTCTAAAATGTTTTGAGATTGTCCACTTTCAAGCACTTCCAGAGGAAGTCGACAATGATAAAAGCGCACCACAACAATCAGTTCCAACTTCACTATTTTGAGCCAAAACAGCTGAAATGCTGTTACTATTCATATCAATCCCAATTAATCGTAAGCACTGTAATGGCTTCATTTATTCAATTGCATTCATGTGCCACCTAATCGCCACTCACTCACCAAACATGTGAGCTTTATGGGACTTATTGCACCAAAACAATCAATTGTTGAGCAAAAAGCAATTGTAATTGCTGTTACCATTCGTATCCTTTCCCAGTCGCTTGTAAGCAGCAGTTCATTCAATCGTATTTGTGTGCCACATTCACGCCTCCCGTAAAAGTGATGTAGAGTGTGACAAAATAAGAGGAAGGTTCTAGACGAAAACCAAATGCAAGTAGTCACAGGAAACATATTTAAAACCCATGGTTATAGCAGGTGTGAACGGTAATGCAGCTCTTGGATGACCACTTGTGAATGGGTCTCTGATAGCGTATTTTAATACCAGGTGTAAACAGGGTCTTCATGTTTCTGTTTAGTCACCTTGATTGCAGCTCCTTACCACCCTCCTCTCCAGCTCACTGTTTGTCCCTTGATGTCCTCATTGTGTGATATGAAGACAGATGTATGAGAGATGAGAAATACATGCTGGCAGACCTGATCTGTTGTTCTGAATTGAATTGTAGACAGGTCAAGGGCGTGCTATGAAACAAAAGGGTGTCACCCTGCACACATTTAAAGACTGACAGTTTCTTTTTTTTCTGTCATGTTGGTCATAAGAGCTTTACAGTTTCATTTTCCTTCCTGACTCTAAATATGATCCCATAATGAACTGCAACACAAACTTGCACACTTAGTGATGAAAGATTTGATTCTTTCATCAAGTGTGTTCAACTTGATGTTACGACTCACAGGTAAACAGTTGCTCACAGGCTCCAAAGCAATATGGGTGTAGATTAACTTTCATAAGCCCCTCCACCAACATTGCTTTCCAATTTGAGCCATTCTTCATTTCCTTTGCAGTTTCATGGAGGGCTTTGGAGTAATGATTGACAGATTTTGTTTCCTCTTGCACATCGGCTCTTTGAGCAGTCACTCATTACAAACGAGTTAACAAAGGTCGGCCTGTGGGCATGAGTGCTTGCAGAGTTTGATAGAAGCCTTTCTGATTGAAAACAATAGTGGATTGTCTCACCAGCCCCAAAGAATCAGCTTTCCAGAGCCTTGAGGCGAATGTTGTCAGCCATACAGTTCATTAACCACTTAGATCTTTAATTAAACCCCCCTGTCTAAAGTTAACTAATCAGAAAGATGCCAAGATTAGCAAAGCCGCCAGACCACAGAATTCCAAAAAAGGTCAGCGACAGAGAGGGAGTGAAAAAGAGCAAGAGAAAACGAGAGGAGATGAATGCTCACCTCTGATTAGTCATCTTGATCCCACTAAAATGACCTTCCGTCAGGGGGAGAAAATAGCGCCGTGGGCGACCGGGTCTCAGAATGTCTCAGATGAGTTCCTCTGCAAAGCTGCTGCTGCTGCTGCTGTATTCCATCGTCATGTGCCCCTCGTCAACTATTTAGACCTGTTCAATATTTAATGAACTTTAATAATCCGAGAGCGGAGATAATGACTCATTAATGCAGTGCCTCATTTGTCATTTGTGCACCCAAATATATCCATTTTCAAAGCCAGGGCAATTTGGATTTGGTTTAATATATCTCAGATTCTGCCAGAGGCAGACATGTTATAAGCCATAATGTCATGACAAAGTGTAAAACCCCCAAAAAATAGCAGGCAACAGCTGCTAACAGAAGACAGAGGAATGGAAACATCAACTGTGACTAGTTCTAATCAGTCTGTACTTTACACAGCGTTACTATCCGCCTTATTTTCCAATATGCAAGCAAGATATTTTGTGTGAAAATGCAAGACTTTAGATTCATTAGACACTGTGAGTAAACTACAAGAATAACAAAATGCAGTAAATGGTAAAACTATTTGCGCTGCAAACCAGTGCATTTATATTACAACCTCAAATTAAAATAATATGATAAGAAAGACAAGTTTGCAATATCAAGCAGTGTAACTGTTTTGTACAGCTAAAATAACTGGAAGCAAATGACACTGGAAGTCTTGCACTTTCAAGTTACAAATGGCCACACACGCTCTTACATTAAAGGGATTACTCACCCTCATGTCGTTCCAAACCCGTAAGACCTTCATTCATCTTCGGAACACAAATTAAGATATTTTTGATGAAATCCGAGAGCTTTCTGATCCTCCATAGACAGCAACACAACTACCACATTCAAGGCTCAGAAAGGTAGTAAGGACATCGTTAAAATAGTCCATGTGACATCAGTGGTTCAACCGTAATTTTATGAAGCTACGAGAATACTTTTTGTGTGCAAACCCCCCCCAAAAAATAACGACTTTATTCAACAATTTCTTTTCTTCCGCGTCAGACTTCGATGCGCGTTCACGAGAGTACCATGACGCATGCACGCACAAAAAGTATTCTCGTAGCTTCATAGGGTTGAACCACTGATGTCACATGGACTATTTTAATAATGTCCTTACTACGTTTCTTGAACATGGAAGTTCACTTGCTGTCTATGGAGAGTCAGAAAGCTCTCAGATTTCTTCAAAAATATCTTAATTTGTGGTCCGAAGATGAACAAAGGTCTTATGGGTTTGGAACGACATGAGGGTGAGTAATTAATGACAGAATTTTCATTTTTGGGTGAACTATCTCTTTAAAATGAGGTGGATAGTGTGGAAAAACACTTGTTTTGATTGATGATTTTACGTTTCAGATTAGTTTTAGTTTTTTTCACTTGTTCATATATTTTAGCTGTATGTTTAGAAATTGTTTAGCATTTGTTTTAATATTCATCCTTTATGCAAAAAGCTAGCTGTGATTGCCAATCACTGATTGGTTGATTTACATGTCAGTCTGATGGTTGATTCACATAACAGAGAGCAAGAGTGACCACCCACTATTTCATCGGTTTCAATAGTATTATTTTCCTGTTCTTTTGCTCCATAGAGATTAAACATTATCATTTAAATCTTTGTTGTTGTTTCAATTTTACATGAACATATTTGTTACACTAAATGACAATGGAACATTATTTCACCCATATTTTGACATTTTATTTTCACAGAAGTTACTGTCATGTAGTTCTTCACCTGAATTTACTTACAATTTAACAAAAATGGTAAAACAGCACTAACTGATGGCTTCAAGAGAAACATACACCATTGATTATTAACCTCAGAGCTCAATGTTAAGTGTGCCTTGAACGTTTTATCTCTTTCTCTATGGAGAAATGAATGGGAACTTGGATTGAGAGACCATGGAATACCATTTAGGTTAACAAAAGTCGTTGTTAATGATAATAGTTTTTGTTAATGATACAATCTCACTGTATACTCTTGATGTTTCTGATACTTGAGGCAGAAGTAATGAGAAAGCAATTCACGGCTGCAGTTATATTGCATTACTCCTTCACGTTAATCTTGTCAAGATATCTGCTGTCCACAATGCATTTATGTTTTTGATTGCTGCTGCTGATCTATAAAGCATGAATGTATTTTAATGGCTCTTTGCCCACCTTGTCCACAGAGAGGTGTAGAAAGATGGGGAAACACAACAGCAAACTTGCTCCTGAGGTGCTTGATGACTTGACCAAGAGTACAGAGTTCAACGAAGCTGAGCTGAAGCAGTGGTATAAGGGGTTCCTGAAGGACTGTCCATCTGGCATCCTCAATCTGGAAGAGTTCCAGCAACTCTATGTCAAGGTGAGGGAAGTCAAAGGGATGCTTTACACATTAGACATACCTACTCTATCAGTGTAACCCTGAGGTACATGAAGGAAATGAAAAAAATAATAAAAAAAAAAAATCTCAAGGCTTTAGTTCACACCAAATATGAAAATTCTGTCATGATTTACTCACACTCTTGCTGTTACAAACCAGTATGACTTTCTTTCTTCTTATGTGGAACACAAAAGATGTTAAGCAGAATATTGACCTTCATATTTTCCATAAAATGAGACCATATTGTGACTAGGGACTGTAAAGCTTCAAAAATGATGAGAAGTCTCTGTAAAAATATCATAAAAATGGTGATTATCATTTTGGGGAAAACTATTCCCTTAAGTAGGGCTGTGTAGTTACTAAAAAGTGTACTAAAAGCCAACTGCTTTATCTGTTTTGTGTCTTTCAGTTCTTTCCTTATGGCGACGCTTCAAAATTCGCCCAGCATGCTTTTCGGACGTTTGACAAAAACGGTGATGGTACCATTGACTTCAGGGAGTTCATCTGCGCACTGTCCATCACTTCCAGGGGAAGTTTTGAGCAGAAACTCAACTGGGCCTTCAACATGTACGACCTGGACGGAGATGGCAAGATCACACGCATGGAGATGCTGGAGATCATTGAGGTGAGGGATTCAGAGAAGATTGCATCACATAATCAAATATGTGTTTGCTTTAGAAGTGTGTGTGTTCACCCCATTTTTTCGGGATGTCTCTGATGTCTAGGCAATCTATAAGATGGTTGGGACGGTGATCATGATGCGTATGAATGAAGACGGGCTGACCCCACAGCAGCGTGTGGACAAAATCTTCAGCAAGATGGACAAGGACCACAACGACGAAATCACGCTGGAGGAGTTTAAAGAGGCAGCCAAGAGCGACCCCTCCATTGTTCTTTTACTGCAGTGTGACATGCAGAAGTAAGGAAGGAGAGGAGGAAGATGAGGGCTGGGGAGAACCATGTACAGACTTCTAGAGAGATGTAGGTAATAGATAATGAGAGAAAATGTACATACAGTTGAACATAAGTTAGACTGCATGATAATATTGGGATTGTTAAGGGAATGATTATGGCCATTTGAAATGATTAGTGAAAGTAATGCAAAGGAGAGTTTTTTCCACCCTGTATCACTTATTACACATTCTGTCTGCTTTCCAGCCTCTAGAGAGAGTCAGAAAGTTCGAAAGATTGAATCCTTAATACAAGACATTGCTTTCCTCAAAAAGGTCACTTCTGAGCCAACAAACTCTCTTTTAGGATTTGAAGCATATTTGAACAATTTAATGTAATAATTATAAATAATTTTCCGATCTTATTTAATGCATTTTAATTCAAGATTTTTTTAAAGATACAAAAGGCAAAGGATTTTAGCATTTTTAGGCCTGAAATTATGTTAGGGATACATAATATCTCGGAACTAATATGGTGTAGAAACAGTTTTCTCTCAGAAATTGCTTGTAAATTTCATACATAGTTACAAAGAAAAGGCAAGCAAGACATTAATTAAATGTAAAAATTTGAAGTAGAAAGACTGAAATAGTATTTCACGTAAAACATTATAAAATATTCATCTTTGTTTTATTTGTTTTTCTACAAAAAATCATATTATTTACAGTGTACTGGAATTTTTTTTATTTATAGGTGGATATTTTATGTATAATTACCCAGGATTTCAGATATTTCATGCTCATTTCCTCTATTTTTACATTTAGTTATCTTTGCTGTCTAACACTCCCTTGAAGTCAATCTTTAACACTGTTAAATATATTATTAGCAAATCTCAAAATGAAATTCCATTTTCCACAATGTACATTTTATTTTTCATTTATTTAGACAAAATAGAAATGAATTTATCTATTAATTTATCTACAGAAGCAGTGTCAAGGTTACAAGAACACAAGAAAGAGGGCTTTCGTAATTCATCGGTTATTGCCCATAACGATAATTATCTCTTTATCGGTATTGGACAAATTTTTATACCATGCATCTTTTGTATTTATTAATATATTTATTTATTTTTTGCCCAGATTGAAAATGTCAGAACAGCAACATGCCCAGTTACAGGTTGTGCCAGAGGAAGAGCATTACAGAATGCATTGTATAAAAAACACAGAGAGTTCAGGGCAGGACTCAATCCTTTGACATTTGTGGGTGCCTTCATATACAGCGCTCTACCCCACTAGACAACACTCCAGCAACTAATACTGTCACATCAGTGGAGTTTGAATGCATTGCCATAATCTGACGAAACCATCACGAAACATAATTGTGTTATTGGTCAAGATAAAACTGAAAAGCCATGGCTGAGTAAAAGGGTGATTTCGTAACGGATCCTGCCAGAAAATGAGGAATAGCGTTAGCTAGAGAACTGACACTATATGTACATGATGACATTTTGTACATAATGCCTATACACATGCTTAATATGTACATGTAAATGTTTCTCTACCTTAGAACTGCTTTCATAATCTGACACGGCTGCAATGATTTGTGTGCTAACACAAAAAAACCTTACTGTACTTACGTATGTGGGTCTGTCTGTGGAAGAGGGACACTAACGTGTGCATTTTCTTCACTATAATCCAGTGTGAAAGCTGCAGTGTGTGAGTGTGTGAGTTCATGTAAGGGAACACAAATGCCTCAACCTTTGTATTAATTCTTTCTTATGATCTTCATGTCAGTGCTAGGAGTATTACGCCGTCGTGTTTGTTGTTACTTGGTGTGGCTGGTGAGCTGTTTTTTTTGTCATGAGAGCTTTAGTTTAGTTCAGTCTTTAATAGTTTATCTCTTATTTCACAAGCTTTGCAGGTGTCACCCAAGGGGATTTTAATTGTATGAATATTGTCAATGTTGAACTACCTTTCTTTACTCTTGTAATATAAGTGGACACAAATGTAAACCAGACGCAGAATGTGTAGTACTTGTCAATGTTACTATGCCGCAATACTTACTAACATGAGAATACTGTTGCACTATGTAGTGAGTAGAGGCAATACAGCTTTAGTTTTAGACTGCCTCCCTGTGGTGAAAGATGTTAATTAACCTGCCCAGTTAACTTTAGCACCAGATCTTCAAACGCTATGATTTCACTCAGAACCAGGGCTGTCAGGGGTCGAGGGTTAGGGTTCAACCCTATGTGATATAGTCTCTTTATAGGGCTAAGGCGAACAGGGCCTACCCATAAAATATGTGAATATTAGCAGCAATCCCCCTTAAAAGGAATAGCTCACAATTTTTTGAAAAATTTAGCATTACATCACTTGCTTACTAATGGATCCTTTAAAGTGAATGGGTGCCGTCAGAATTAGAGTCCAAACAGCTGATAAAAACGTCACAATAATCCACAAGTTATCCCCATGACTCCAGTCCATCAATGAATGTTTTGTGAAGCAAAAAGATGAGTGTTCGTAAGAAACAAATCAATCGTTAAGGCATTTTAACTTTAAACCATTGCTTCTGGTCAAAATATGAGTCTATAATCCATAATAACACTGCATAAGATCCATTGGTGAGGAAGTGATGTAATTTCTCCAAATTTCTCCTTTAAAACCTAAATATACTTCCAGATCACAATGAGGAGGGTCTTACTGGACACATTGTGCTACAAAAAAGCAATGCTTATTTGTATTTAGGCATCATTTTAGCTTTATCGAATTGACTTTTCAATAGTGAAAGGCTATAGCAATACTCAAATTAATCAGATTAATCCTGCGATTTATTTTGCAGCATATCTTGTGATATTACATCTTCAGTAACAGCAGTTTAAGCAATTCTTTACACGCCTATGAGCACATTTTGTCACAACTGCTTTTACACTACTCATAATCTTGTGAAATCCTTGTGGGATGTGTTTCCTGTCACATTCACACACATCTGCCACTGTTTTACACCTCATGCAGCAATTGTAATCTCTTTCTTATTATGTCACATAGTAGCTTTCTTTATACTGAACTGTGCTACCCCTTGTGAAAAAGAAGTGTGCTCAATTGTATTGAAAATGCACTTGTAGTGTACTTCAAATCTTTTAGGTATATTTATAAAAAACTATACTTGCAGATAATATAATATTAGTGAATTAAAAGGCCACTTAGGAGTACTAAAAGAAAGTATACTTTCGTAACTATTTGAAGACGTACACTTACTTTGATGTGTTTATTAACATACTAAAGCACATGTAAAGTACTTGGTTAATATATTTTAAATGTACTAAACTGCAATTTCATCATTACGAATGTATAATTTTAAATGTATTTAAATATGTGACAGAATTTTCAATAGAAATGACATAAAAGTATATTTTACTTCACTATAAATAAGTAATATAAATGCATGTAATACAAAGATGGGTAACACTTTATTTTAAGGTGTCCTTGTTACACGTTACATGTACTTACTATTATAATAACAATAAATTATGCATAATTACATGCAAGTACCCCTAAGCCAAACCCTAATCCTGACCCTAACCATATAGTAAGTACATGTAGTTAATTAACATTACTCAGTATTTAAATGTATAATTACACTGAAACAAGGACAACAAAATAAAGTGTAACCCAAAGATTAAGTTCTACTTAAGTGGGTCAAATAAATAACTCTAAAATTCCGCTAATTGCATTTAATATTAATTTAAACTGTAATGATATTTATTTAATTGCAATTAACATGCAATTAAGTGTCCAAAAACATTACATTCAGTTCACAGTCCTTTTTTAAAAGTAAAGCTAAAGTGTACTTCTTTTTCATAAGGGAAAATCAAATTTAATTGGTCACTGTCACTGAGTTTTATCTTTGACCGCAATTCAGAACTGTACCAGCGTTACTCAATATGTGGTTTGCAATCTTTCAGACTGACCATCTGACTATCTAATGATCACTGTGATTAGATTACATAAACGCAGTAATGGTCATGGGTAATGATTATGGGAAGTGCAAAATGGGCCTTGTGGATGTTGTGCAATGTGCTGATCTGCCACTGAGCTAAAGTCCAATATGAGAATTTTTGTGCCAAAGACTCTATAAAACAGGGGTGTCGAACTCGGTTCCTGGAGGGCCGCAGCACTGCAGAGTTTAGTTCCAACCCTGCTCCAACACTCAAACCATGTAGTTTTCAAATAAGCCTAAATGACTTGATTAACTGGATCAGGTGTGTTTAATTAGGGTTGCATCTAAACTCTGCAGGGCTCTGGCCCTCCAGGAACTGAGTTTGACACCCCTGCTATAAAACATCAAATTGGATAATAAATGAGATATATATTGAATATATATGTATACACATAAACATGCACAAAGACGTTCTGAACTTGCACCCAATTATTGAAAATGTATTTTGGTTGCATTAACATTTATAATACAGCTTAAAAATGTGTGTAACTTTCCACTGCAAATTCTTATTATGTCCCAAAATAATAACACTGAAAAGGGAGTAATTGTGTTCAGTCATGCAATACAATGCTTTCTGTACTGTATGTGTGCTGTGCATTTCTAAATGTCTGGTTTCTGTTCACTTTTTCAAAATCGTAAAGCTCCTGGAACAAAGATGTGTAATTATTTTTGTTACATAGAGAATTAAATATGTGGATGTCTACTGAATCATCTCCGGCTGTATGTTGTTTGTTATCTGTACTGATTAGGCAAATGCTGTCAGACAAACTCATCAATTTCTCTCCTTTTCTCTCTCTCTCTCTCTCTCCTATTGTCATGCACACAAATATTTCAGTTTTTATGCAGACCTGTGCAGTATGAGTCACTCTAGGGAGGTGATGTCATAATAAATGCTGTTGTCATGGCAGCAGGGCTGTAGCACATCTGAAGTGTGATGGGAGAATTGCATCAATGTAGACGTTCCATCAGGGACACTCATTTCACATGCAATTTCCCAACAAATTGATACACTCAACCTTTAAGCTAGCTCTGAGCCATCGGTCTCTTCCCGCCTCCCTCATTTCACTCATTACAACCCTGCTGAAAATGACTTCAACCAACCTAAACTGGTTTGCTCGTCTAACAGAAAGGTTAGTCTGGTCTGGTGTGTTGGTTTGAAACCAGATAACCAAGTATGATTGCAAGTACATATTGTTCACATTACACAGAACCTAGAGGTGCTTGAGACATTTTTGGTCATTCAGGGTTTCTGAAATATGTGAGTAAATAAATAAATAAATAAAAATGACTTTACTTAAATATAAAATGTATTTATCTGCTGAACAACAGTACACACAATAGGCAAAGACAACTTCTCTTTTTGATCACGGCTTCACTCAGGTAGATTGCTTTTTCAATGCCTGTGATGTCAGGCTAATGGTCTCATGAATATTAATCCTGCGTTCGCCCACAGTGATTTGCTGAAATCAAAACGAAAGGTGATCTTGAGCCAATAGCATTACAATTTGCACATTAGCCCCGCCCACCGGCTAAAAAAAAAACACAGCTGGCAGGCTTCTGCTTTGTTTACCCTCGCTTTGTCTGCAAATTAATTTGCTTTAATTAATTAATTTTCCTCAAAACATAGGGACAAATTAAGAAATGGGTCTCCCCAGTTGCACTGGTTGAGAAAGAGGGTAAGTAGATGAAAACGTACACCAGCAATATCTCTCCTTTTATAAGATAACTTACTGGTGATAAACTCATTCATGCTTGTCAGTCGGTTCCAGGTGGTATTAGGAGGAATTTGTATAATTCTGATGAATTTGGTTAGTTTTGTCAACGTTTAGGCTGATAATGATAATGTTGACACATTTAAAGTAAAAAATAATATAAAATAATAAATGACAACAAACCAGGCTGTATGATAAACGAACAAATAACATAAATAAATACATATTCGGATTTAGATTGGACGCCCAACATTTCTTGGCAGACCAACTACGAATGCAGTTTTATTTTGAAATCGCAGTTTAGTTGCAGAGCGTGACATCACTTCCTGGCAAAGCACCGTTTGGGATTAGCTAGCTGCTTAGCTAGCATGTCCCTATAGCTGTTGTGTGGGATAAAATTATTATAATTAAACACTAAATCGCCGAGCTGCCACAGTTATCCCTTAAAAGTAAGGTGTTTAATCCTTTGCATTTCTGACCCAGATATACTCTGTTATTCATATGTAACGTTAATTTATTATAGAATTAACAACTGGATCGCTTTGACTGTTGTTAGCCTGGTACATAAAATAGTAATGGTCTTGAACAATAACAATAATGTATGGACCACGGGTAAATTTGTGTTTTTATTAATAGGCGTCGCTATTTTGTTTAAACACTGTATTAAATTATGGCTTGTGTTTATTATATGGATGTTACGATGTCCGTTATTTGTAACGTTACTGTTAGCATGTACAGTGCTAGTAACGCCCAACGTTACTATGGAGACAAAACGAGACGCTCCTGTTATAATTACTGAAGCTGCACTACAAGTGTATGATGTTTCTGTGGCTTCATAATACGCGTTAAAAATAGTAGTCAGCTTCTTTGATTATAATGCGTTTTGATTTTATCGCTAGCGGTGTAGATGATGTGATTCACAGAGGTTAACTGGTAACATTAGTCCTTGTAATAATTTTTTGGAAGCATTCTTCATCTTCTCGCCTTTTTAAGGAAACTTGGAAGTCATGGAGGAACCAGGAGCCATAGAGGTGACCGTGAAAACTCTGGATTCCCAGAGCAGGACGTTCACTGTCAGGGGAGAGGTGTGTGTTTTACCATATTTCAGTCATAGACAAAAACATTATGTGAGGAATTCATTTTCACTATGATTATTTTGTATGTAACTCAAATAGCTGATTTAACAAAGTATAACCAGTATTTAAATGCTGTTAAATACGCTTTAAATCAATAAACCAGTTACGTTTGCCTTTATAATCTGATTGTCACCTTTCTTACTTTCTCTCAGTGGACAGTGAAGCAGTTTAAAGAGCACATCGCTTCTGCCGTTGAAATCCCAGTGGATAAGCAGAGGTTGATCTACCAGGGTAAAGTGCTGCAGGATGAGAGGACACTCACAGAATACAGTAAGTCACTTCTTGGTGTGTTTTTTCGCACTGGGACTGTTAACTGTTTGAATCACTCCGCTTGTCTGTTTTTGGCACGTTCCAGCTTGAAGGTGGTGACAAGAGACTGTTTTTCTTAGTGAGTCATTGGATCGTTCACTCAACCGTTTTGTTCAAAATACAGATTCATTCAGGAACTGAACGAGTGACTGTTGCTGAATTCGCGACAGCATACTACTCTTACTATTTTTCACCATATTTTCCTATGGCTGGAATAGTAGAAGTTCTTAATTCAGTATGTCTAAATGAGTCATGGATTTATTAAAAAATGCTGATTGATTCGAGAATTAACTACTGATTAAGAATTACTTAATCTTCCCAACCTGGCAACCATGAGCACACACTCTTTCTGCACTGAAAAAAAAAAAAAAAACACCAAAAAGCGCTGATGATTTGAAATCGCATATCACAACAAATATGCATGTTCAAGTTTTACTGAGATATTCTACTCAAATGAAAGAGTATTAAAGCAAGTCTGCGTTCCTTCCACTTGTGATTTTTGCTGCATCTAAATGATCTGAAAGGAAAACTAATAAATCCAAACATGAATTTCAGCTATTGTGGTTGTGGTTGTGGTTGCTGAATAAATGCACTTACACAGCCTCTGTGCTACAATACAAAGTCTTTTTGTTGTTTGAAAATAAAAATGTTGATGAGAGTTTATTTTCTTTTAATTTGTGCTAATGTCGAAGTGCAATAATTCAGAGCAATTATGATTAATAATTGTGATTATAACTTTTGAGTAAAACAATCTTTATTATCAGTTTATCAATATTGTGCAGCCCTTTTTATCTGTTCAAATTGTAAAACACTTTATTTTTAAGACTAAGTAAATGAGATATGTCATAACTGTAGTGAAAAGTGTGTTTGGTTTTTATTTGTGGATATTAATGATAAAAACATCTTTGCTGTTTGCAGATGTTGATGGGAAGGTCATTCATCTTGTGGAGCGAGCACCTCCTCAGAGCAGTCAGTCTGGGGGTGGAGGTGGTGGAGTTTCTGGCTCCTCAGGTACAACAGATGGAGGATCCACCTCCTCTCAGTCCTCCACTTTTCCAGGAACTCCACATGACCGTAATGCCAACAACTATGTCATGCTAGGCACTTTTAACCTGCCTGTGAACATCATGGACCCACAGCAAATACAGGTTACAGTGCTTTCCTAATGTGAAGAGACACGTGTTTGCAATATGTGACCGCTTAACCTCAGTTAGCCAATGTAATACATATGTTAGAGGTCCTGTTATTAAAGTAAATTAAAATTTCACCCCTCTAGATGTCAGTGCAGCAGATGCTGGCTGGTGTTGGAGAGATGGGGCGTAATGTCAGAGTGAGCACCAGCTCAGGAGTGAGTCATCCTTTAACTTCACCTATCATACTTACATAATAATGAACATTATAAGCAGTGTACAGAGTGTTTGTATTAGAAGTACTTATGCTTTGTCTGGTCACAGTCTGTTGTTTGAAACAAAAGGTTATCTCTGGACACATCTACAGTAATTTATTTCCTCTCTCACAGAGCAGTGGCTCTGTGGATGTCCATATCAACGTGGACCAATCAGTGCAGAGCGAGCCCAGGATGAGGCTCCAGCTGGCAGAAAGCTTGCTGCGAGAGACACAGGCTTTAATCCACAGACTTGAGGTGCAGAACAAATATTTATATATTACATCCAACAAATAAAACAATCTCTTTGGATTTCTTAATTATATATAAAAATTATATATGAAAAGCCTGATGCTTATTTTCAGGTATAAGTAACTTTAATTTTTTGTTTCAGGGTCAGTCAACTGAACTGTCATCTCAGCAAGAGACACCACATTCTCAGCTATCATCATCATCATCATCATCATCATTTTCAGCACAACCAATGGACAGCTCCCCACCTCCACCCTCCTCCTCATCCTCTGCTTCACAGACAGAAGGAGCAACTCACTCTGGACCCAAGTAAGAGAAAAATATTAGGGTCAAGGACAAATACAATTGTCCATGATGCAGAAAAGAAAAAAGCTTTTAACAAGCTAGGTTAAAATGCGTATGCCAGGCTCTTAGAAATGTACTTTTTGTATTTATGTTGTTGATTTCATATGGTTTTGGACACTTGTCTACAATTGTCAAGAATATTTTAATTTAATGGCTCTAAAAATGTCACGTGGTGTAACCATTAAAGGGATAGTTCACCCAAAACTGAAAAATTGCTCTTAATTTACTCACCTTTAGGCCATCCAGGATGTACAGTAGGTGACTTTTTTTCCCCAGTAGAACAGCAAAATGATTTTTATCTAAAACCATGTTCCTTGGTGGTTCATAATATACAAGTCAGTGGGTACTGCCAGTTTGAGAGTCAAAAAAAAAAAAACCATATACAAGCAACACAAAAGTAATTACTGTGGCTTCTGCGATATATTGAGGTCTTTTGAAGTGAAATGCTTGGAAGCTGAACGTTATTAACAACATTATTACCTGAATTACCTGAACTAAGTTAACAGCAAATTTTCATTTTTGGGTGAATTATCCCTCTAAGTAAAAAGTCAACATATTTTTCTTAAACCTTGAATAAATGTGAATGTATACATCTTAATCATTTCAATATTTTTAAATATAAGAAGTCATTTTTAAAAAAATCATGATTATTCGTAATATCATTACTTTGCGGGAGACACTGATGTTTTACAACCCGAACCTTGCCTTGTCATAAATAGATCAAATTATGTGATATACACTACTGTACAAACGTTTGGGGTCGGTTTTCATATTTTAGGTTATTATTACATTTTAAATTCAGTCAGTTTTAGAATGTAATTTATTCTTGTAGTGTCAAAGCTGAATCATCAGCAATTACTCCAGTCTTCAGTGTCATATGATCTTTCAGAAATCATTCCAATATGCGATTTGCTGCTCAGGAAATATATTCAGTGTTGAAAACAGTTATGCTGCCTAATATTGTTTGTGGAAACCATGATACATTTTATTCAGGATTCTTTGAATATAAAGTCCAAAAGAACAGCATTTATTAGAAATAGGTGTATTTCATAACATTATATTTGTCTTTGCTGTCACTTTTAAACAGTTTGATGGGTCCTTGCTGAATAAAAGCAAAACAACTCTTACTTCTCCTAAACATTGAATAGTGGTGTATCATCATGTCATCAGCCCAGTACTTTTTCACATGTGCAAGTGTAACATATTTCCATGTCTCAACAGTCACCCCAGCCCTTTAGAGTTGGTGGAGGTTTTGTCAGAGGTGCGAAGGGTGGAGGAGCGTCTCCGTCCATTCATGGAAAGAACACATTCCATCCTTGGAGCGGCCAGTTCTGCTGACTACAATAACAATGTATGCCCAAGATAGTTTCAAGTTGCATAATTGTCATTTGCCCTATAAGTATGGCAATGTTCATTTTCTGAAAACTGGTTTCTCGGACAGACTCAAGAACGTGAGGAGGATCAGCGCACTCTCAATTTGTTAGGAGAGTCACTCCATCTTCTTGGCAACACTTTGGTGGCTCTGAGTGACCTCCGATGTAATTTATCAGCTCAGCCACCCCGCCATTTACATGTGGTGCGGCCCATGTCTCACTACACCTCCCCTGTCGTGCTGCAGAGTGGACCAGCCCATATTCCCATTCCGGTGAGCTAACCAACTATACATACAAAGCTCTTTTCATACTATTAGTATCAAACAGTCAACCTAAAAATTTATGTCATCTTCAAGATGAACCTAGGCTCTACTGTGACCATGACGACAAACAACAGACAGACAAGCGAGGGTCAGGCCCAAACCTCACACCCAAGCAACCAATCAGAGCCTCAGGCTCAGGCTCCTCCTCCTCCACCGAATGGAGCCAGTCAACAGATGGGTCACAGTCAGGGGACTCCAAGAGTGATCAGAATCACTCACCAGACCATGGAGCCAGTGGTCATGATGCAGATGAACCTGGATGGTATGTCACCCACCCACCCAATTAGACTTCAGTGTTCTTAGTACTGTTTCTCACCCATGCTGCTCATTCCTGGTCTGCTACACTTCTAAAGATCCCAAACACTTTTCTTCATCATGACACGATTTTACGATTTAAAGTAGCTGCTTTCAGAAAAGGGATTTTGAGACCTGGAACGGGCAGCTGTAGTGTAACTGCCAACCACTGATCTGTGCATTTCTGTGCAGCAGATTCAGACAGTGGAGCGCAGGGCCAAAGGCAACAGAACCCCAGCGTTGCTGGAGAGACTGGTTAGTTTCCACCTCTCTCTATAGTCAATAACCAGCTGTGCCAACATTAGCATGTGATAGTGTCTTAAAGAAAAACGTTCACTCAATAATGACACTTTATCATCATTTACATGCCCGCATGTCGTTCAAAACCAGTTTGACTCACTGTTTTCCAATGAAAACAAAACAAGAAATATTTGCAGAATTTCCACAGTGCTTGTTCTCCATGCAACAAATTAAACAGGGACCAGGGCTGAAGAGATCCAGACATCATAGTAATAATAATAAAATTCACCAAATACGTTGTAGTCTTTAAACATGGGTTGCCCAGGGGTTTGCTAGGAACCCATGGACAATTAAAAAAATTTTTTTCAAATAGTTACAAAAAAAAAAAAAAGTAAATACATATTTACTAACCGAAAAGCATTATTCTATTGACGAGTAGTTTTATGGTTGAAGTTAGTGAGGTTTGTGGAATTAAATGTTTATTAGATGTAGACTTATTTAAATGTTTATTGGATACACACATACACACACATTTTGGATGCGATTAATCGGTTTGACAGCCCTAATGCTATTATAGTAATTATTTTTTTTGAATTAGCTTTTATTTTTTATTTTCAATTAGTAATTGTTTTCTGTGGTTTTGTTAATTTTATTAGTTTTTTTGTATTTCTATTTAGTATGTTATTTCTATTTGTTTCTATTTTATTTATATTTTTTTTAGTTTTTATTTTAGCTAATGATCATTTTAATACTTCAAATTTAAATTTATTTTAATTACCAAGAACACTCTTTTTTAAATCGTTTTAATTAACAATATCAGCACTGCTCTGGTTGCTCTTCAAAATTCCTCTTTTAGTGTTCAGTGGAAGAAAGCAAGTCATACAGGTTTGGAACAGCGTGTGAGTAAATGATGACAGAATTGCTAGTTTGAGTGGTATTAAAGTACCATTTTTGCACTGGGATGTAATGCAGCTGTTGTTTGTCAGTTGTCTGTAGTCTTGTGTGTAGAATTCAGACTTTTCAGCAGTTCTATTTGCCAGCAGTGTTAATAGTCACTTTTCACTGAATTCTGTGCATCTATGTACCAGGTCTGCCACCGGAGTTCATGCAGGCCATCATGCATCAGATCTCCCAGCAGGCTGTCGCCATGGCAACCGCAGCCTCTGCTGGCCACCAGGGGCAGCAGCAGGGCACTGTAGGCTCAGGTGCCCAGAGTGCAGACAGCCCGGCTCCTCCACCACCTCAGGCCAGAGTGGTCATCACACGGCCCTCCTTATCTCCACGCATCCCCCAACCCATGAGCACCAGAGGGACCACCATCAACCTGCGGGCAACAGTGCCCCCCTCAGCAGGACAACAGACTAACCAAGTATGAACCTTTAAGATACATTAATGTGTTTTGGAGAGACATAAAACCAAAGTCCCTTTCAAGGAAAGTCGGTGGCCATATTTACAACACCTCTGGTCAGAAGTCCTCTCTTCTTGAATAAGAAAATCCTGAAATCTCAAAAAACTGCTTGCCACATTCATATTTAAATTACATATTTCAAATCAGGAACAAAATCTGACATTAACTGTCCCATTAATGTTGTTTCTTACAGTGTCGGGAAGGTTACTTTGAAGTTACCCTATTTAAAATGCAATAAGTAGTGTAACGTAGTGTTCATTATTATTATTTTCACTATTAATTATTAATGTAACTGATTACATTTGATTACTTTTCAAAATTTCTAACAAATGTTTTCAACTGTTAATCATTTTCAAACATTTAAAGCAGGCAGGGTTAACCTTACAGTAATACTCAACACTGATTACTGTCAGACTTTCGAAATCCTTCTTCACTTGAAATTAAGATTATAATAATTTAATTTTAAAGCACATCCACCACAAAATCAGACTTTAGCACTTTAGCACAAAAATACAGATTTAAAATCATAAAACATACCACTATGATACTGTTTTTGAAATCAAATCTTTGCATACCTATGATAGGAAACACTGGCATCTAACAATGCCTTGGAAAAAAATAGTTAATCTTAAAAAATAAAGCATATACATTAACCCAAATAGGAAATAAAACAGCTATTGAATAAGCATAGAGTCCTATTCTGTGTCTCTTTTCCTGAAACATTGGTGTCTCATATTTTAAAGCAGTCAGTGTGATTTGGAAAAGAAATCAATTAAATCTGTATCAATTAAATCCCCTTTGTAATTGTTAACATTTTCACAAGTAACTATAATTTAATTACACATTTTTTTTCTCAGTAACTCTAACAGATTACAGTTACATTGATTTTGTTATTAAATTACGTAATTCCATTACATGTAACTAGTTACTCTCCAACACTGGTTTCTTATGCTCAAATAGTGTTTAAAAAAAGCTTATATTTCAGGCTTGGGTGATGTGATGACTTTTTACTATGGTAAATGATGTAATGACCATTTACCATATCTAATCTCTTTGCATTTTTATTCTTCAATCAAGGGCAACCCTATGACGTCGTCTCCTCTCACACAGATGGTCAGTGGTTTGGTAGGGCAACTTTTGATGCCATTGCACACAGGTAAGTGGTCCTTAACTATTCAGTTCCTGTGCAAGATCTAGCATCACGCATCTTCTAAACATAATATGCTTTCCATCATCAGGCGACCAGACATCCACTACCTCTTCGTCCCATTCCTTCTCTTTCTCTACCTCCACAGCTACCCCTTCCTCCTCCTCTCTCTCCTCCTCCACTGCTCCTCCATCCTCTGCCAACACATCCGGTCAGACGTCCACCCACACCACCAGCACAGCGTCCGTGGGTCAGTCCCAGGAGGGCGGCCCAGGAGATAACTTAGCTCAGCTGCTGGGCTCACTTTTGGGAGGAGTTGCAGGAGCTGGTGGAGGGGTGTCTGGAGGTCCTCCCTCCATTACAGTGACTGTTCCAGGTGTCCCTTCGTTCATCCAGGGCCTGTCTGAGTTCATTCAGGTTGGTGCTTTTCTCAGGGAATGGGTTTTTGTATTCTGATCTTACCATACGTGTTCATTTGAGCGACCTGTTTTCTTTTCAGTCTGGCCAGCCTGTGTTTCCTCCACCAAACCAGCAGCCTCCACCCTCACAAGCCACACCCTCAGCCCCTTCAGCAGCCGCCCACACTACCACCCCTCAGCCTCCCAGTGGAGGTGGAGAGACCCTCAGCCCTGAGCTTTTCACAGGGATCGTGCAGGGTGTCCTGTCCACCATGATGGGCTCTCTGGGTGCTGGTCAAGGCAACACTGAGAGCATCGCCCAGTTTATTCAAAGACTTTCCCAGACCAGCAACCTCTTCACGCCTGGAACTGGAGATGCAGTGGGTCAGTTTCTGTGTTCCATTGGCTCAACTCAAGGTTGCATTTGATGTACTTGTACTGACTCACTGTCTGTGTGTGTTTGGAAGGGTTTTTTGGAGATCTGCTGTCTCTGGTATGTCAGAGTTTCTCAATGGTGGACATGGTTCTGCTGCTGCATGGCAATCCTCAGCCTCTGAGCCGCATCCAGCCCCAGCTCACGGCCTTCTTCACTGAGCACTATCTTCAGGGCCGAGAGCCCACCGACGCAAACATTGCTGTGAGTCTGAGCTCACACTGCTTTCATACATGACTTGCATCTCAGATGAGTTACATACTCAAGTGACATACATAGTTTGGTTCAATTATGATATTATCTTTGATGATACATATTACACACTAGTGTTAATTTTGTCAGCCATTTTTAATTTAGTAAATACATATTTACTAACCCGAAAAGCATTATTGTATTGACAAGAGTAGTTTTATGGTTGAAGTGTCAAATGCACTTTTTAGTTATATTTCATCAACTTTGTCCTGTTTTTGTTTAGTCAAGTTTTAGTTGGCTAAATGTCTGAGCATTTTGGTCTAGTTTTAGTCAATGAAATCTTAGTCACATTTTCATTAGGCTGTATGGTTAAACTGATTAAAAAAATATAAATATTTTTGCTCAAAAGTATAATCATGACTCTTGTCACTTAAGAAATTTATTTTTGCATTTCAGGTAGTGCGCTTTCACCAATAAGCACAAATCAATAGAATGTCGACTCATACACATGGTTTATTTTCTATTGTACTGATTATAGGCTATTTATTATATACAGTGGTGGCCAAAATTATTAGAACACTAGTATTTTCAGCTGCTAAAAAATGGTTTTAAGTCAGTTATTTCTATCTTTTGCTGTAGCATTTCAGTAGGAAATATCAATTTACATTTCCAAACATTCATTTTGCCTTTAATTGTAATAATCCAGTGAGATTTTTGTTTGCACAAGGAGTCTGACAACAGCCAGTGCTCCACACAGAGATCTGATCTCACCATCATCCAGTCTGTCTGGAATGACATGAAGAAAGAACCAACTGAGACAGACTAAATCCAGAAGAATTGTGGCAACGTCTCCAAGATGCTTCAAGAAACCTCCCAGCAAAGCTACCTGAAAAACTATGCGCAAGTGCACCTAGGGCAACAGCTGCTTTAAACGCATTTGGTCACACCAAATGTTGATTTAATTTAGTTAATAGAAGTTAACTGATAAAGAAAATCTATTTATGACATTATTTTTGACAGCATCCTCACTTTACAGCATTTTTACACAAGTGCCTAAAACTTTTAACAGTACTGTAGCTTTGCAGGTAGGTTTCTTGAAGCATCTTGGAGACGTTGCCACACTTCTTCTGGATTTAGTCTGTCTCAGTTTGTTCTGTTGTTCTGTACTAATGTGCGGTAACGATACTAATGGCATTGTTTTTGTTTTTTAGAGTGCTGCTGAGGATCTGATCAATGGACTAGAGGAGTACATTGCAGAGAGTTTTGTAAGTCGTGTTTGCACCTGATTTATCCTGTAACATTTGTTCATCAGATACCCTAACTGATAGTCTCTGTGCTGTATCTGTTTCAGTCCACTGTGACTGTTCGAGAGGGAGTGGACATCATCCAAACCAACATGTCCTTCCTGAGACAACAGTTCACTCGCATGGCGACTCACATTCTGCGCTGTACAGGTGACCAGACCACACAAACAGAGACCTTTCTTTCTTATTGGAGACATTTTTACATTAATCAATTGAATCAAGAATTCAAAAGATATGATACAAAGTGCAAATGGAAACTGACTTGGCAACCTGTACCACACACACATATATTTGTTAACAATAACACTGTTTCTTGTGTCTTCCCAGATAACACATATGGCCAGCGCTTGCTGTATCTCTGCACCCAGGGTCTGTTTGAGTGTCTGGCTCTCAATCTCTGTTGCTTAAGAGGAGAGCAAAGAGCTTTAACCACTGTCATCAACCACCGAATTGTAAGATTCATTGATTCATCTTCATGAAGGTTGTTTGGTGTTGCACTGAATACATCTTTTGACACGTTCATGTTTTACTCCTCACTCAGAGGAGAATGTCAGCTGAAGTGAACCCCAGTCTGGTGAACTGGTTGACTAGTATGATGTCCATGAGGCTGCATGTGATTTTAGAGCACAATCCAGTCACTGAGGACCAGATCCAGCATTACGTCATCTATACGCAGGTATTAACCTTCTCATCAGGATTCACTCCCAAGCTGAACCACAGAATACAGAAATTAATATGCTTCTATTATCTTTTTCATGTACAGAGTGAGTCATCACAGAGAACAGAGTCAGACGTACAAGCAAGCCAGCAATCAGATAACATGAGTGTTGAGGTACATTTCAACCGAAAGAGAATTAGTCTAGTTTACTCAAACATAGAAAATTATTTCTAAATGAGTTGATAAAAATATATTAAAGTCTATAAACTACCATTTTTAAAAGATGTCTCTTCCGCTTTCCAAGGCTGCATTTATTTGATCCAAAATAAAGCAAAAACAGTTATATTGTGAAATATGATTACAATTTAAAATGTCTGTTTTTTATTTTATTATATTTAAAAATGCAATTTATTTCTGTGTTGGCAAAGCTGAATTTTCAGCTTCATTACTCCAGTCTTCAGTGTCAGAAAAAAATGATAGTAAATTCAAATAAACAGCATTTATCTGAAATAGAAAATCTAATAAAATTGTATAATAATAAATGCAGCAAATCAGCATGTTAGAATGAAAATTCCAACATAGGAATAAATTGCATTTTAAAATATATCCATAGAAAAGTTATTTTAAATTGTAATAATAATTCACAATATTTCTATTTTTGCTGTATTTTGGATCAAATAAATACAGCCATGGTGGGCAGAAAAGACTTCTTTTAAAAACCTTTAAAAAGTCTTACTGATCTAAAATGAATTAATATTTAATTTTATGTTTTTTATATTTTCATTGTAACTTAAGTTTTAATATTTTTGGGGGCTTTTGTCATTATTATTATTGCTAATATTAATATTTAGCTTTCTTTTTATGTTATTATTTTTAGTATTTCCATTTAAACTTCAGTTAATTGCTGTTAAAGTTTAAAAACAAATATTAGTCAAATTACCAGTAACACACACACACACACATAGTGTAAGCTGCCTCATAAGCAACTGTACTTTGTGTATTTCCTGTCCCTTAGGCCTTGAACACATCTGGATGTTTATCTGCACTATAAACTGTATATTATGATAGTAATATGTAATTATATATTACAGATGGAAGAGGGTCTGTCTCCTGCTCCTGCCACCACTGCAGAGGAAGTCATAGCATCCTCAGGAGACACTGCTGACGGCAATCAACCACCTGGCAGGGCGTTGTTAGAGGAGACACGAGGAGCAGTAGCCATGGCAAATGCAGACAGGGAGGAGTCAACTGGAGAGGCGGAGCCATGGGCAGCAACTGTTCCACCTGTGAGAATCCATTGTCTGTTATGTCTGTTTAGTGTGTCTGCTGAACATTTATTTTGTCAATTTTTTGTAGTACATCGACCTCAAAGTTAATATCAAAAATAAACCAACGACTGATATTGTATATAGTAATAATGAGTGTTTCGACATGTGTTAATCAGGAGTGGGTACCCATCATAAGACGTGACATGTTGACCCAGAGGAAGATGAAGGCACAGCCGCCTCTTTCTGATGCTTATCTGCATGGGATGCCAGCCAAGAGGAGGAAGGTCTGTGCTCCAGATACATTCACTGTCACCAATGCAAAATGAACAATTCAATTAGAACTGCTTTCCTCCCCTCACAGACTGTGCAGGGGGAGGGTCCTCACCTCTCTCTCACTGAGGCCGTGAGTCGAGCTGCCAGGACAGCAGGGGTGAGACCTGTTACGGCCCCAGACAGCCTACAGGGGGAGCTGGAGGCTCCAGAGCTGCAGGAAGCATATGCACAACAGGTAAGAAACTAAAATCACACCTGGGGCCAGTTTTACTAACAGCTTGCGCCAGCGCAAACTATCTTTTGGCGTTAAAGTAGTACTGTCAGGATTTACTAAAGATGCACAGTGAAGAATTAGCGCTGAAAAGCTGTGGACACAGTTATTTTTGCGCCTGACCTTACTGAATATGCATTCATAGGACTTTCCATTTCAGATGCAAAAGAGGAAAGTATTAAAATGAATCATGCAGCGCGATTTAGAAACATTTGTGCTTGACAAATTACTGGTATTTGTGCCATTATTTAACACCCAAAAAAAACATTTCTTAAAGCAGGTGGTAATTTACACTGCTCTTGGTAGATTGCGCTGGTCATTATGGAAATGATCTCTGCGTCTGTGTTTTTTAATGCGCACATTGTCATTAAATCACACGCAGAATTTTCCCCTCCCATTGGCGCTTTTATGGAATTTATGGCTCCTGATCTGTTCTGAGACATCTGCTCAGACCAATGTTATTCAAGGTTTCTGTGTGTTTTAAAAACTCTTAAAAAGTCCTCACTTGCCCTTTCACAAATAAAGGCCTTTCAAAGTCTTAAATCAGAGCAGAAAGTCTTTTGATAAAGCGATGGCATTAAATATTTCATGAACTGCAAAAAATAAATATCTTCCTCAGTATTTTTGTGTTATTACCCAGTACAGATATCCTTAAATCAAGATACATTAACTTTAGATGCAAAATGAAGATGTGAACTCTTGTTTTCTGAGAACAAAATTAAGTGAATTTATTCTTGCAACAACAACAAATATCTGTTGGTAGGGTCTGATAACTTTTTTTGCGTTCATATTTCTATGCTCATAGGTAGATTTTTTTATTTTTTTTGCAGTTAGTTTTGTTTTAATGATAAAACATTTGGAGTGGAAGCAAGACAAAAATTGTAAAGAACATCACTTTTTGCAGTGTGATCAGAAGGTACAGTAAAAGATATTTCTTTTTATACTAATCTATTTTTTTAATGAATTCATATAAAATGGAGATCGACTTTGAAGTGTTGCTAATACAACTCATTGTGTTCTCCCTAGACATTTACATTTAGACATATTGTTTTCCATTTAATTTATGCTTTCAATTTGATTTACTGGTTCTTAAAAAGGTCTTTAAAAAGTCTTACATTTTCCCTCATAAAATTTGTAGAACCCCTGGTTATTTTACAATTATTTATACACTGTTATAGTATTTATAATTATTTTGAATTAGCTTTTTATATGTTCGATTTAAATTTTAGTTTAAGTTCTGTGCTTTTGTTTTTATTTATTTTTTAATAATTATATTTCGTTTCAATTTATTTTTATTTAGTTTTAGTAATTTTAGTACTTGGCAACTAACTTATTTCAGTTAGTTGCCAAGACAGCATTTCTAATTTTTTTTTCATCTAATATTTATATTTGATCATATTTCAGCTTTATTTCAGTTAAAGAAAACAACTGAAAATGGTATGAGTTTTAGGACTGATTTTTCCATCCTGTTGCTGTGAGTTAGTATTGCAAGAAAATAGGAATGCAGACCATACAGATTGTGATGTTGCTCTCTGAATTGCATTGAACATTTTGAAAGCTTTTTGCATCCTTCGTTGTCTTCCAGGTGAAGAGTGATATAAAGAAACGACTGAGTGATGATCCAGACTACAACCACCAGCGGTTTCCTAACACACACAGAGCTTTTTCAGAGGACTCCTAACCAGACAGCTCTGTTTACTCTTATCATCTGTCAAACACAGTCATGACCATGACGTCTCAAAGGAATGGCCAATAGCGTCTCATGCATTGAGGGGTTCCAGCTGTTTTGAAATCGGCGACTGACACATATCTCGGATGTCTGCCATAGTCAAATGTGTTGATAGTGACTAAATATAGAGCCGGTGGACTAGACCGGCCATGGAGGCAGAAGAAACTAGACTTTCTTCCCTCTACGTGACGTCCATTTGTCTGAAACAGCATCTTGTAATCTTTGTAGATGTCAAAACAGTAAGTTTTACTCTGACAGGATTCATATATGCACCTGTCCATTGTAAATTCGCTGTACATTGTTGTAATAAGTTGTTTTAATAATGACAATAACAGCAGGCACATATACGTGAAGAAAGCCTAGTTCATTCCTGCTTAACCTGCTCAGTATGTAGATAGAGGGGATGCCAAGATTGATGTTTACAAGCTCCAGACATGTTGAACATGATTAGATGTAGCACTGCACATTCGTCACTGAGGACTGGAAGAGTTTTAGTCATAGTGATGCCATATAGCTGTTATTTGTAAGTATTTCTTGCATGCCAAAAACATCTTGTTGGCTCCATCATGTTGTTCATGAATGTGGCTGTTACAAAATAAAATGGTCCAAGTCTAGAATCACTTCTAGTTTTAAAGAAACCGCTGTGTCTGCCTCTATATGTTTGGTCACTTATATTAAAGAAACTCCTTTGATATGGTTTAGTTTTTAAAACAAACACACTGACTTTCATCTGGATACAAGTTGGTATCTCCTTACTTTAAGATATAAAACTGTGATACCCAGGAAATAAAATAATTTGGAAGGTGACAATTTTTGCATAAATTAAATTGTAAATGTTAATTTTATTTTTGGTTGGTTGGTGTTCATTATCAATGCCAATGATTTAATTTATTGTGACCCTGTTACCCATATTTAATTTAAAGTCAAACTTGGCTGAAAAAAATGCTCATAAAAAATAAATAGAACATTTTAAATAAAACATTTTCTATCATTCAAAAGTTTAGGTTTGATAAGATTTTGGTTAGAAGTCTCTTATGCTTTCCAAGGCATTAATTGATCAAAATTGCAATAAAAACTGTAAACTTATTAAATGTTATTACAATTTAAAATAACTGTTTTCTATTTAAAAATATTTAAAAATTTTATTTATTCCTCTGATGCAAAAATGGCATTACGCCAGTCTTCAGTGTCACGTGATATTTCAGAAATCACTCTAATAGACTGATTTCCTTTTTTTTTTTTATAAATGTTGAAACCAGTTATGCTGCTTAATATATTTGTGAAACCTGAGATACCTTTTTAAACAGAATGTGCAAATAAACAGCATTTATTTGAGAAAGATTTTACTGTCACTGTTGATCAAATTAATGCATTAATGCATGCAAATTAATGCAACTTCTTAAAAAAAAAAATACAATTTTAAAAGGTAGTGTACCATAGCAAAAATAAAGAGATTTAAACTGTATTCAAAAAAAAAAAGTTTAAATAGTTAATAGTTTAGGACTTTTTAAGTTTAAAGTCCTGTTTGAACCTCAAAAAAATTGTACCTTATGGAAAATGCCTTAATACTGTTTAGCAGATAATTTAAATATCTAAATGGAAGAAGAACAGAGACCAAAACTATCGATGTCAGTATGCATTTATTTGTGTCACAACATATTCACACAGGTTTTTGGGTAATTAGCACAGAAATAGTCACCGGAACATTAACTCTGCCATGTTTTATATGGATCTGCTTTCACAGGTTCTGACCTTTCGGCTTTGAATTGCACAGATTGTGGAGTGATAGCGTTTCATGCTTTTATTGTCCATTTAAAAGCTAAAGCACTTGAGACAGATGTGTTCTGACTACTTTGTGACACAGGAAGTCCATTAAAGTGTTTGGTCTATGATTTTACCACAGGAAGCTAAAGCAGTTGAATGGTTCTTGTGAGTGGAGAGCATGTTTTATCACACTAAATGCACTGACAGTCAATACTGAGCTAAACTGACCAATTAACCAGGAGAAAAATAACCCACGCTTTGCTCTGCAGATGCAAATATACTTCTTGAATAGATTTCAATGGGAAAGAATTTGAAAGCATGTCCCTTTCAAATAAGCGTGGACTTAAGAATGCTTAATTTACATGGACGGCATGGTAAGACCAGTGCAGATTTGGCAATGTAATTATGCAGGGAGCCATATTGGCTGATAATCTAAACCATGTGACTTGCACATTGAAAGCAATTCAGATATGGAAGGTAAGGGCAAACAAGAACAAAGTCCATACAAGAAACTAAACTCTATGCTGAAAGGCAGTCCCTGGCATCACTTTCCCTTAAAGGTCACCAAAAAGGCAGCAACCCTAAAGACGTTCACTGCTACTAAATGAAACAGCTGGTTATCATGTACCTTCCACAACTGATGAAAACTCTAATTAATATATAAATACAAAAAATATATAATTAACTATTACAATGTAAGCTGATCAAGACTTAAATATCATGACCAATTCCTCTGCCGATTTATTACTGTCATTGTGAGCTGAACCATCTTCACCTTTCATCTGGCATGTGCATTAAAAGCCAGTTTTACAGCTGAGCTGCCTGAATGTATTTACAGATAGCATTGAATGTACCTGTAATGTACTGGGTCATCAAAACCTGTCTGTTAAGAGCTGTGCGTTAGTTCACCTCCTAGTTAGTGATGGCCTCATGTATTAGTCTCTCAAACTATGATATTCGAACAATGGAAATTAAAGAGCGCACAAAGAAGATTGTTTCAAGTGAGAACAGTTTTAACTCGTTTGTTCTTGTTCCTGTGGATTTTCCCCCCAAAAACTGGTTACCAATATCTCATTCACTCAACCCACACAATACAGCGCTGCATCTTTTTCAGTCTTTTTAATGGTGCGACCAAACGCTTCCACACTCTGGTCCTGCTCTGCTGCGGCTCAGGCTCGGGTCTGTCGGAGGGAAGACAGCAGGAGTGGGAGCAGGTTGAGGGCGGGCCGGTGTTCCTGAATGCCCAGTGCCACCAGAGCCCCGGCCAGGATTGAGGTCACTTTGGGCAGCAAGGGAGGACGAGCCTCCATAACCTGACAACAAAGAAAAACACTAAGGTTAAACTAGAGAGGACACAATAAAGTGTTGTTTTTCAATCAGAGGGCCTCAGCAGATATCGAAGCGGGCTGCAGGATGGCTTAAAGAGACAGTATACCCAAAAATGGAAAATTCTGTCATTTCTCACCCTCAGGCTGTTCCAAACCTGCACGAGTTTCTTTCTTTTGTGGAACATAGAAGATATTTTGAAGAATGCTGGTAGCCAAACAGTTGTTGGTTCCCATTAGATTCAACAATATTTTATTTTTTCCATACTATGGACGTAAATGAGGACCAGCACCAACATTGG